>JAYJMH010000279.1:0-30448 GCA_036873815.1 Phacellophora camtschatica
GCTTTTCTTGGGTCGCATAGAATACGTGTATGATGTTATGTTAGCTTTAGATGTATTCTATGAAGAAATAAATTGAAAATGGAAATTGAAAATGGAAATTGAAATATGTTTCTATTGTCTGTAAATCGTGAAAATGTATACGGTTATTTCTATTTCTAAAAACTTCTAATTCAAGTAAGGGTTTTGTGAAAATGTTTGAATGTTTCGTTCATAGATATGTGCTCGTCCTGGAGCTTCGTACTTTTAAAATGGTCCTTGATGAAGAAACTTGGACCATAGTACGTTCAGAGAGTAAAAACACAGGCAGACAGAATCGTCTTGTCATCTTAGATATTTTAATCAAATTTTCTGAATTAATTGCATTTCCCTGTGCTGGCGAAATGAAAACTTATATATGATTTAATGTTAAATTTGGTCTAAGGTAAGTTTTACTGCACTGACAGACCAGTAAGTAACTCACAGTACCGTTAGTTACTATTAGTTATTAAAATAACGCTGAATGCCATTCGTTGGTCGGATATCTGGCCTACAGATGGACAATGAAAAGAAAATTCGACGACCAAAGCTTGAGAAAAGACGTAATAATATACCTTTTCGTTCTTATGTGTTACAAGCGTAGATTCGTTTTCAAAATTGATGGCATTCCCATAAGTACAAAAACGTTTAAACTTGGATGTATTCTGGGTCCTTTGGGAGAGAATGAGGCAAGAATAACCATTCTCTTTGTTGAAATAGAGGAATACTCTCGAGACCATGTTTCTATTTCCGAAAAGTTCTATTCAAAGCCATTACTATATATATTATTTTATTTAGATTGTCATTCAGCGTTGAAAGGATCATTTTAATGGATTTGTTTTTCAGCTGTAAATTTGAAATAAATTTGGCGTGAAAAAAGAAGCTCTTCAAGGTTTAATTAGTCAATTAATTTTTTTCACAGGAGTTCTCAGTCAGGTGGTTGGTCTACTGATGGATGTGTATTGATTCCAACCAATGGGAGTACGATCACGTGCCACTGTAATCACCTGACTTCGTTTGCTGTGGTGAAATTCGTAGATATAGTATGTGTGCTTGGTAGATTCAATTCAATTAAATTCAAATTTGCTCATAGAATTCAATTAACTAAAACTATGTAACATAAAATTGTTGAATCTAATTTAAATCGAAAAATTACAAAGACATGCACTCATCGATGTTAAAAACAACGTATATTAATTATGAATACAATATGTGTCGATATGTATATATATATATATATAACGAAATTATTATCAAAAAGTCTAAATGTTATGATATTTAAGGCTTGACACAAATCAATCATATTTAATTTTACTTTGACGCAAACTGGAGATGCATTTTATGTTTGACGGAAGTTCATTCCAAACGTCTTTAAAGTGGAAATGCATTTTATGTTTGACGGAAGTTCATTTCAAAAAGGGCGGGCTCTTCAATTTTTTATCATTTTTTCACTCCATCTCTTGTGAGATTTGTAGACTTGGTATAACAATAAAGAAAACATTAAACGTTTGGTGGTCTACAGATTTTAGGAAAACCATATGATTTCACTATTTTATAGATTTCTGTGCAGTAAAGAAGTACACTTAGATTAAAACATTTTTACTCACGTTGACCACTTCATATATATATTTGTTATGAGTGATTTTCTTCAAAATGCTGCTGATAGTTGTTTTCAGAAACAGCGGAAAACTTAGAGAGAAGACGGTCCACATATTAGCTTTGCAGTTTTCATTGCTTGAAAATTAAATTTTTTAACAAGGATTCATTCCTATTAGATTATAAATTATATTATAGGATTTACGCGACAAACTGTCGCAAAGATAGAATTACTTCTATCTCTGTGTCACTCTGCCAAGACCGGCTAGAAATTTTCTTACTCATTGGTATAGGATTACTGTTCTGCATTTTTACAAAATTTGGTGCGCAGGGATGTTTTTATTTTCGGTGCGCAATTTGGTCATAAATCCTTGCGACACCCTGCCACAATTGGAAACCACTTTTTGTTGTGACACTCATCGACACCCTTCGACACTCTGCGACCATACAGAAACCTGGCTTTATGATACATTACATTGATAGAATTATGTAGACAGTTAGTGACCATACAATGATGTGTAATTCTTCTCTTTTGTAGCTTCCTCCAAAGATGAGTGCGTTTAAATTGCTGCCAGTGACATATATAACCCTGGCAGTTTCCATGGCACTTGTAATGTTTACATTCCTAACATATGTCTGCCTGACGTAAGTGTAGAATATATTTTTTGTTTTTATTTCGAACTAACTTCTGCTTTCATTCTTTTTTGAAACTTTGATTTGAGTAGAATGATTGCAGGTATTTCTGCCTGCATGTTCTTAACAGAGGCTCTTATATGCATGTTTTTCCAACAAGGGCAGATTTTGTTACAAAGTCTGCCCTTGCTGGTTTCTCCTGTAACTGGCACTTAATTATAACAGTATGGGAAACAGGCTGACTGCGACAATTTTCTGTCCTTCCAATTAGAAAGGGCTGCATAAAAAATTCACTATTTCTGACTGGCATTGAAGTTTTAAATCGAAGTTTTCGCAGAAACGAAACTGAGGATATCAGCTCTAGACGATTTGAGAATATCGACAACTGATTTCTTTCCAGCTTTTTGCAACCGTTTTTGCTCATTGAGAATATCGACAGCAGCTTTCTTTGCAACTTTTTGCAACGCTCTTTCTCATTTCTTTTGTAGTCAACTGAGGTCGAACGCAAATTCAATTCATAAAAATCTGTGTGCTGCGCTTTTCTTCGCGGAACTTGTTTTCATAGTTGGGATCAATCGAACGGCAAACGCGGTGAGTAATATTTATAACATGAAATGCAAGATCATTATTTAAATATTTGTGTAGTAGCATCTTAATTAACAAGTTAAAAGCCAATCTGTTTAATTTACAAGTAGGTCTGTCTTGCACTTCATTGATTCATATTTGAAAAATGCTAGAACCTGGATATTTTTTTTACCTGTTATTTCTGTGTTGTACTTTGAACCAATGAAATCCGAGATAAGACTGCCTTTAACTAAGAGCTTCGTGGTAGGATGAATGCTTTCTGTTTCATAAAAAAATAAATGCTTCATGAATAAAAACTCAAATGTTATTCAAAATTGAGTTGTTTGTGTCGACTCGAGGGAATACCTTTTATCAAATGTTCATGTTTCCATTTTTCAATCCCTAGATATATGACAAATACTATTGGTTCTAAAAACAATCATTTTTAAATTATATTTTAACAACAGAAATGTACAACTATTATTTGTCATATGTCTAGAGATGATGTGTGTAATTATCTCGACCGGGTTTTGATGAATTGATGAATTGATTACAATAGGGAGGTTTAGATTCGGAACGAGTTCAAGTGCAAGTACAAGTTTAGAAAATATGCTCCAACACGAGATTTAGCAAAACAAAAAACATTACATTCTATTCTTGCAATGTTGAATGTTCTTCGTAGATGAGGCCTTCTCGTTGTTGCTACTGATTGAACCAATTTCCTATTCTTCTTGGAGTCTTCAACTTGCTTTTCCAAAAGGCAACGAAAAATAGTAAACTTCATTTTGCAGATTTGAAAGGCACATCGTTCTGATGTCCCGTAGGGACAAAATATTTCACACGTTTACTCTTTAACCTTTAAATTCAATTGCTTTCTATGTTGTACTCGTACTTCTAACTTGTTCTGGATCTAAACTTCCCTACTGTATTTTTGAGGACACCAATAAACGCGTACTTTATTTTTTAATATTATTATGTTTGCAACCTGTACCATATTCAAGTTGTATTTTAAATACCCTCTTTTTCATCTATCCACAGACCGTATGCACAATCATCGCTATACTTATCCATTACTTCTTTTCGTGTGTGTTTTCGTGGATGCTAGTTGAGGCATTTCACATCTATCGAATGTTGGTTGAAAGGCGAAACGTTAACCACGAAGATATGACGTTTTATTATTCCATTGGATGGGGTAAGACAAAGAAAAGATTTCATTTTCCCTTTTACCGTTCCATTGTCTCTTTGCTATTAGATTTCACATTTTGAATGCATTCAATCGCATCAAAATAAACAAAGACAGCAAAAATTTATGATTTCGTTTATTGTGATTTGCTTGGCCGCGTTGAAGGTGTGAAATCTTATTCTTTACTGTTTGAAACTGCAATCATTTGTTTTACAAAATTCCTCCTGTTACTCTTAATTTCAGTTCGTCAATAGCCTCTTTTACAACTTTATCGTTACCTCAGCAACTCACAACTCCGAAATAAGTTATGATGCAGTTGGCATCTGCTATCTTAAGCTCTTACGAAAAACGAAAAATTCATTTTAGCGAATGATTGAGAAATGGTGTAGTAAATTGCTGGCGTAGCGCATGTGAAATCTTGTTTGGATTGATCAAGTTACATTATTAAAATACTCTCTCTATATATATATATATTCCTGGTAAGACTAAAACTGTAAAAAGATACTATGGTAGAGGCGGATGCAAAAAAACGAAGCAGATACAAAGTTTCAAGAATATTTCAAATTATTAAGCACACTGAGGCCTTTCAAGCTTTTGCTATCATCAGAGTGTGATATCATTTTACTATCATATATATATATACCTCTAATCCAAGCGCTCTGCCATTTTGTTTTTCGGGTAGACGATGTTTTCCGTGAAATTTCTAAATTTTAAGGCGTGAGTCGTGAATTTGGTAAAATTTGTTTCGTGATCAGAACACCCCCTTCACCACCCTCTAGTAACACATCATTTTTGAATATGGAATTATTTTTTCGAAACGCTGGTTTTTTGTCACTTTCAGCGTGTACTTTTTATTTCGAAAAGCTGGCATAAGGTGGGTTAAAATTTTAACCCACCCCAACTACAAAAAACGTTAGCCTCTTAATTCCTGTATCATAAAAATTATCTTTTTTTGTTCCCCAGGTATATGGGGCGATTGGATGCGGGAAGAGACCTGCCCAAAGGGCAGCTATTTATCTGGATGGAGGCAAAAAGTCGAACCAGCTCAAAGGAACTGGGATGATGATACGGCTTTGAATATGGTAGATTATCAATGCAGAAACCTTGAAACATGGAGAAAAACCGGCAGATTGATCGGAGGCAACAATGATTGGGGGGATTGGAGTGATATGGTAGAATGTCCTCGAGGTTCATTTATTTGTGGAATTGACGCAAAATATGATGCAAGTGCTGACCCCAGGCATCCTTATACTGATAATACGGGTCTGAATGATCTTCAACATCAATGCTGTAAACTTGTAGATTATGAGGAGAAAGCAAAGAAGGTAAATTTAAAAGTTTGCTTCGTATAAACAGGTTATTTTATGTAAGCATTTCTCTTAAATAGCCTAACACCCCAGTTGGGGGCAGTACCCTTATATTTTTAAGTCAGCTCAATATTTCCTTGGACACACCCCCTCAAGATATAATTTTTCCTGCCAACACATGTTTCTATTAGCATTTATTTATATAGTGTTTCTCAATATTTTACCCAAAAATATAAGATTTCAAATTTTTAGATTTTCAGAGCCAAAATATATTATCGCAATCCAAATCCCAGACCAAACAATATAGGACACCCTACCCAAATTAATGGGTACTGCCTCCCCTGGAGCCTGCGCTCAAACTCTACTCGGAAAATGGCCAGGTTCATTAAACTAACAACCAATGAGAGAGAGGACACAGGTGCAACATAAAACGTTATTGTTAATTGTTGTTACATTTATTGTTAATTGTCATACCTAATTCGACTGGTAGTACAACGATTACATCAACAACAAAAAGTAGCCAATAATGAAATTATTATCGTATTTTTATTCTTATTGCTGCTGTTATTTTTATTTAAAATATACTTTTACTTTTAGGGCAAGAAAAAAACAATGAAGATTAGAGCATAAACGTTTCATGTTGAAATATAATGAAATTTAGTTGAGCAAAAATTATTTTTTTTCTTTCATCTTTTATGATCAGATTAAATGAGAGGATTTCTTACCTCAAAACTGAAATATTCCTATTTTGCTATAACAGAGGATTTTTAACCAAGGACTAAAATTATTTAATTTAATTGCAGATCAGACTAGCCCCAGTTTTTGTTCCTCCGCCATGAACTACAACCACTCTGTTAGACAGCGGCTCGAAAGATCTAACATAGCGTGAGTTCTCAACAAAAATAAGTCTAGTACAGAAAAATACACAACAAACTTTCGACCTTCAAATAGTGGCTACAACTTTAAGACAACAACAACAAAGACTCGATTCTTTATATATCTACTTCAGTAATTCGGCTTAAAACTTAATTAATAACTGAAACTAAATGTTACTTCGACTAAATCGGCTTCTTCAGGCCGGCGGCAGTCTGTCTCGCGTCTTCGGCTCTCGTCTTCGTCTAAACTAAAACTACCTTAGAAGTTCCATATAACTTTTCATGCCGCACCTCAAGTTCCTAACTAGAAATAGTTATAGCTGAGATGCCCCTGTTTTTCAGGACAAATCTTGTAACAAATCTCGCAAATATATATCTATTTGATGACTAATGAAAGTCAACCATGTAGTGCGTATTTTGTAATAATCCATAATCCAAAGCAGTTTGAAAAAAGCAATCAACACATTTAGGCTTTCAAATAAAAATAATTGTAAAATCACAAACATAGTAATAACATGTAATAAATAATTGTTATTCCAATGCAAAAATCACGGATTTCCAATCCAAACTTAAGAAAAATCCAAGACTTAACTGCCTTAGGCATAACGCACCAAAAATGAATACTAATGTTTATCGGATTACAGCAGAACCAGTATTTATGCTGTGCAAAAATATCAAAATATGAACATTTGCAATCTGACATCAGATTTTTTTGCTGAACTTTGCAATCTCCATAAATTCAAGATACAAATGCAGTTTATGAATCAGATGCTTCAAATGTAACAGTTATTCCTAACAGTTATGAATAGAAACATACTCTTCAGCCACAAATTTTGCCTTGCTTGTCTTTGTCATTGCAATTTGGATAAATGATCACTTCTGAAGAACTCCTGAAAAGCAAAAAGTAAACAAAGAACTGCATATTTTGCCAAAACCAAATTTAATTTTGTAATTATTAAAAGTTCAATACAGCTTACAAGAATGTCAATATTCGTTTCAAGAAAAGAATTGCAACTATGACAACAGACTTCTACAGATTGCCTTTATTAGACAATCAATTAAAAAAAAATCAGAATGAAAAGAAATTCTGAATTTGAAATATTTCTAAAAATCGTGCATGGCAATTCATTGCAACAAGGGAAGGACAACAACTCCTGTAATGACACCAAATTGGCGCACAAACACTATGTATGAAGAGCAGCTGAGTAATGTAAACTGGTAATCTAAGACAAGTCAAGAATAATAAATTATCTTAGCTTGGAAAAGGCAAAAAAAACTGAATTGAGACATTCAAGAAAACAATCAATTCCACAAGAAATGCAGAGCTATTCAAATGAGAAAAAGTCATGAAATCTAGCAGAAAGGTCCCTTGCACAGATCCATTATATTACTATTTCTAACCCCTTGGTTTTTTCCTTCATTCATCTGTGAACTTTACTCTGTTCCTGCTTTTTCTGTATACTGGTGCCAAAGTAACAACGAAAAAATTGTCTTGGCAAGACCTCACTAAAATTGATCTTTGAAAATTTAAAAAATTCATTGCTGTGCATAACCTCGCTTGACTTTAAATTGCTATCCAACATCATCAAAAAAACTGTGTAGGCCTTAACTTAAAAATGTAGGCCTTAAAAATGTTTTTAAATCTTTCTTTCTATCTTTTATTAAATGGTTGGCTGACTTTTGGTTATTCCACCAAGGCTTTCGTTTACCGCAGAAAAGATGGCCCTAAACAACAATAAAACTAAACGATCATCTATCATTGAAAAATGAAGGGGAAAATGCAGAAAAACGTTACCTTTTTCGTTGTTTCGTGTCAAAGCAAAGAACTGGAAAATTCTTCCTCGGCACAATTTACGTCATATATGTCAAATCTCTGAAAGTACTAAATTTCTTCTGGACAATACACTTTGTGTACGTTGCGCAGTGGCATATGAGTCAAATTCCTAAAATCCTAAAATTCTTTTACACTGAAAATGTTTTGACAAGAGATGAAATATCGAATTTCTTTCTGGTATACCTGACTAATCACCCCTTCGGAGGCGCTTCGCGCCACCTTTTGGGGCAATAAGGGTTAGTAATGTATCTACCAATAAAAACCCACAATCAACAAACAATAATAAATTTATACCAATAGCAAAAGAGTAAACATGTTCAGGAATGTTGGCAAGAGTCGCATCCAATAAACTGTCCTAGAACATAACGTGCCATATGCACACGTGAAAATATCGTTGTTGCGAGTTATGCGACATCCTGCAACATTGACTGCAGGACCCTAGTTCAGAAAAAGATCAACCTTCCTCTGGTTGGAAATTTCAAGTCTTAAAACTTCCTCAATTGACATAGTAATAAACGATTCAACTTTTCCATTTGTTTATATTGCAATCCTTTTAAAACATGTACACAATCAAGCTTGCCTCCAAAAATCTATATCTGATTGTTGGTTCTGTCATAACGAAGGATTTTAAATTACTTTTTCAAGCTTCTCAGTAGGGTTTACAGTAGAAAAATATAATCCTCCCTCAAATATAACCTCAACGGACACAACCTTCCTCCGGCAGAGAGCCGTGGGACCGTGATATTTTCTGGACTATGTGCAGGACATACCATAACAACTCTACTCGACCTGTTTACCTGTTATACAGAAAGCAACGGTAAAAGTACTTGGTGGCCCACCAATTTTATTTTAATTGTTAATTATTTTAATTATACTTGTCCTTTTATTTAACTTTTTGAATTGTGAGTTTTTAATTATAGTGGCATAGAAATATTTACTGACTTACTTATAAAGCTGCCATGGAGGAGCCTTAATTTTGATAATTTTGTTTTAAGAGGCTTTAATGGATTTTTAACTTGAACGTTTGGTGCACCTTGCTTGCCAAAATCTACATACTAATCCCTGAGTTATACTGAAAGAAATCTGACGTTAATGGCGTTCTCAAAGCCTGACGTAATTTTTCAAAGCTTGCGGCATCTTTTTCAGCAGCTTGACATAATTGCCAAAGTACTCCAAGGTCTATATTATTTTAGGGTTCTTCAGAGGAGAAAGAGAAATTTTGGGTCTACTTTATAGCAAATAAAATAATTATGAATATAAAGATTTATATATAATTTCACAAGAGGGGAAATCTTTTTTCAACAACTTTTCAGGCATCAACGTATTTCCTCATATTTTTTTATCCATATTATGGCGTTTAAATGCAAAGAAATCATCACCTATTTAGACAAACATTCATATCCTGTTTTCAATATTTTACTCAAAAATATAAGATTTCAAATTTATAAAGCCAAAATTTTTGATGAAAAATTATTCAGATCCAAAAATATATTATCGCAATGAAAACCCCAGATTCATCAATATAGGACACCCCTCCTGCTGAAGTCAGGTGGTACTGCCTCCTATTGGGGGTGTAAAGAGCATTACTTAATTTAAGCATAATTTAATTGAGGGTTCGTATAAACAAACTAAGAAAGATTTAAAAGAGCTCAACGTAGATTTAACAGAAGAAAAATAAAAAATATGTCGGATAAAAAATGGATAAAATGATAACAAAGCATATAATAACATCTATCGAAAATGATATGAAAAAAACAGTGGAACAAAATTAAGATATATAAAAATAGCTCATTTGGACTAAAAGAATATATTAAACACAGTAATGGTGCGAAACTATTAAAACTAAAACTAAGCATGATATTGAATTAAAGGCAAATTATAAAGGTAAATGTGATAATGATTTATGCAGAAGGTGTGGAGCACATGAGGAATATATAGAGCATTCATGAGAATGCTCCCAATGTGCAGATAATAACTTGCCCAAAATTAATAGTGTGCACAAAACAACCCCAAGAGTTTGAAAAACATAAATATGCAGATAAATTCTGTCTAATGATTAATTGACCCAACCCGTGTTACTACCCTATCATCGTCATCAATATTTCCTATTGGAGAACGAAGTTCTCATCAGGCGCTCCCACTTTCTCAGATGACATGAGCAAGTAGTTGCAAAAAAACATTATACTTTCCCTCGTTATTTACCCTTTAAACTTTAGTCTGGACTCAAATGTGACCTTTATTTACCCTTTAAACTTTAGTCTGGACTCAAATGTGACCTTTATTTACCCTTTAAACTTTAGCCCGGACTCAAATATGAATGGACAAAATCTCCTGACAGCCCTGCAGTTGGAGATGTGTTGGTATGTATTCACCTCTTATTTCTCTTATTTTTTGTGTACTTTTAAAGTATCTGTAATACACATACTTATTTTCGCATACTTTTTGTAGAGCGCAAGCTTTTTAAGAACATGTGACAGCTATTTTCAATTAGGACATCGTCATCCTCATTATTTTCATCATTCACGTCACAATGACACAGCATTCCATAGCATCACCTCGCACTCCACTGCGTAGTATCATCATTATCCACATTAACCAATCACAGCACACCATCCTCATTTTAAATATGTGTAAAGTAATAAATTGTTAGTATTTACTCAGAAGAAGCCCTGAATGCCGGGGCGAAATATAAGTTTTTAAATTAATTATTTATCTTTTTTTCACGCTGTTTTGCAGGATTACTACTTAATATTATTTTCAGTTTGTTTGGTGGCTTTGTAAACAAATATTGAGAGTCATTTTGCTAAGGAAGGATTTTGATGCATTTACACCGGAAATGGCTCCTTTTTCATGCGCATGTTCAAAAAGCTCTGCTGTCGTACCGTATTAATGTGAATGGTAACTAAAAATGGAGCAATAGTTACCTGTTTTCATGTGAACGGACTGCAAAACAAGAAAAAATTTGTTAGTGCTTGCGGCCGAGATAATTTCTTGCATGAAATTGCCAAGAAATTGGCTGAATATCATAAACCAATCTAATTTTTCAACACAAATCTCTGAAATATCCTCCAATATTTATTTTTGGAATGATTTCTTGCGACCAATAGGCAAGGTTTAGTCCTGGTCACGCTTATTCGGAATTTTTATTGGAAAGAAGCATAAATAGTTTGCTGAAATCTTTCAATCTTTTCTCTAACAGGGAACAACAAAACCAGTTCTGAAAGTTTCAAATCTCGTTGTTGGGGATTACACATTTGTTCTTAAAGTAACTGACAGCTCTGGACAAATATCGAAATCCAAAGTTACTGTCATCGTAAGGCCATTAAGAAATGAAGCACCAAAGGCTGTTGCTGGATCTGATAAGGTTTTTATTTTGTTTCTCAATTATTTTACATCTCATCATCATCATCATTTTCTATTTGAGATTGTTAAAAGTTTACAAATAAATGAATATTATAAAATTAGAATACAAATTACATTGTACACGACCCAAGGGAGACAGCTTTTTTGTTGTTGACTAGTGTGTACTAGAAAAGTATTAGAAATCATTTTTAAACTATCTCCGTTTTAGGTGTAGCTCGAAATCCACGAGGCTGCAAATCTTCAATTGTGCACAAAACGACACCCGAAAGGCAAACTTTTGGGCTGTCATCCAGTCATCCGCAACAACGTTTACTTGTCAAAAACGTGAAATAAAAATTGCCTTAATTTGTGAGCTCTCGATTCAATTTGAAGAAACATCATTTAGCTTCAGTCAATGCTTTGACATTAAAACAACCTGCTTGCTTTAATAGTGACCTGTGAGTTTAAAATTTGAAATTAATCACTGATTAAACTCCCAAGCCACCATATGAGCTACCATAGAGTTGTTTCAATGTTAAAACGTGGACTGGACATGAAAGACATTCCTTCAATATAGACTTAAAAGCTCACAAATGAGAGCAATCTTGATTTCCAGGTTTGGGCAGGTAAACGTGATGACAGATGACTTGATAATATTCCAAACTCTAAGTTTACCCTTTGGACGTTGTTTTGAGTACAATTTTAAATTTGTTGCTTCACAAATTTCGAGCTACAGCCCTGCAAACAGAGTCACCCAGTATATTGTGCATTATACACGTATTGTTTATGTATATTTTTGCAGGATCTTGTTTTTCCTGACGACTCAACGGTGCTCGATGCAAGAAAAAGCAAAGATGATGAAAAAATTGTCAAATACAAATGGGAAAAAGTCAGGTACATATGTATATATAATAATTTGCAAGTATATACCTATATATATTTATATATATTACAGGTAAGAATAAAACTGTATAAAGATACTTAGGTAGAGGCGGATTAAAAAAAACGAAGCAGATACAAAGTTTAAAGATTATTTTAAATTATTGGGCACACTGAGGCCTTTCAAGCGTTTGGTATAATCAGAGTGTGACTATGAATACTTTTACAAAGAAATTTATATTGTTCCCTGGACACGTTTTCCAACCTGGAAATATAAACAGGAATCTAAAAGAACCATTCTGTAAAATCTACTTATTCATGGCATTCAGCAATTCCAAGTTGCTGATAACATACGAGGCAAAACCTTTCAGATCTGGTCACGCAATTTTAAACTGACGTCATTATAATTTGTCATTCTATCTGGTATTTGTGTATAAATTTTTTTGTAAAAGTATTTTTAGTCACACTCTGATGATAGCAAACGTTTGAAAGGCCTCAGTGTGCTTAATAAGTATCAAAGATTAATAAAGATTTGAAATAATGCCTTGTTTGAAATAACTTTGATGATGAGAGATAACAATAATTACTTAAAGATAGGAGAGATTGTTGGATATAACAACTTATTTCCACCAAGATACATACATAGTGTATACATAGTGTATATATATATATAGTGTACTTGATGAAGTTTTTAATTTCAAACATTCCATGTTCATTTTTAGCGGCCCTGAGGGTCTTGGTATGAAAGGTGACGACAAACCAGTCCTGCATATATCCAAACTGGTAGAAGGAACATATGTTTTTAAATTGACAATAACTGATGGTAAAGGACTAAGTGATTCTGATACCGTTTCAGTGAACGTTAAGAAAAGTAAGTATTTTTTCTGGTAGGTCAAAGTTGTGACATAACAAGAGCTAAGTTATTTGGGGAGTTCAGGAACTTGCGTTTTTGAAAACATTTTCTCGACAGAAAATGTTTGCAAAAAATTGTTTGCTTTTCATTCTCAAAATTAGATGCCGGATTAAGCTTGCACACCCAGCCAATAAAAGCCAATATCCGAAAAAATACGAAATAAAAGAATCACATACATACAGTACATATATATATATATATTAAACTGAAGATTTAAAAAGATCTGTATTCAATTAAAAGGTTTAACATACACATTTAAGATGTAATAAAAATTATCTGACAGTTGTCACTGCGCTTACAAGAGATGTCACCAAACACTTAAAACAAAAATATCCCACTGTTTAATATATTTCATTAACTAAAGATTACAAATATCCAAACTACCCACTGTTCAAGAACTTTTATTCACTAAAGGTTACAAATGTTCAAACTACGTACACGATTGTTTATTTATAGCAACTTAGGAATATGGGTAATACTGAAGTTACTAAATTTTCAGCCAAAATTTGGAACTCAAGTTGCTTAAGTAGTTGCTCAGATGTTTAATACTGGGCTTAAATGATAATTGAAAAAGTAGTGGGTAATTTAAAATAGTATAATTGAGAATAGTATTTGGCTAAAATAGTCCCTTTCACGGCCACAGTGTCCTGCTACGAAAGCATGAGAGCTTGCTCTAATTCCAATTTACTGAAATTTGCTTACTTGTCTCTTGTATGTTGCTTACTTGTCTCTTGTATGTTGCTTACTTGTCTCTTGTATGTTGCTTACCTCTATCTTATCTGAGAAGTGGGGTTGCTTACTTTTTTGACGAGCTTAGTACTAATGCTTATAAAGCAGTTGCTTATAAATAAATAATCGTATCTTTGTTATTTTTATTATCATAACTAGTTAGCTTAGAAATAAGGCATGATACAGACACATTTGATTAGCTCTTTAGCTCGTTATGTTTTTGCAAAAATATGTTAAGAGATATTTTGGTTAAAGAATTGGTGCAAACAAATGCGAAGTTTGGTTAATCTGCTTTCGTTTTGATAACACTTCTATATATAAATGGTGATTACAAGTAGAAACTTTTCATAACAAGAGAGTTGTTTTAGCCGCTTACATACATATATTTATATAAAACGTTTTTCAGATATAAATCAGCATCCTGTTGCTAAGGCTGGTCCAGATATCGTCGTTAATTTGCCAAGCAGAGCAGCGGAACTTGATGGCACAAAATCGACTGACGACCAAGCAATTGTATCGTATGAATGGAAAAGAGATAGGAAAAGTCCAGCTGCTGGGGTAATTTTGAATGAGTTCATATTATCTTTGTGTATTGTACTTGGTTGCTTTTATTGTTTGATTGTACTTGGTTGCTTTTTCACTTTGCAACCATTTTGTGTAAATGAAAAAGAGACAGGAAATGTCCAGCTGCTGGGGTAATTTGAATTAGTTCATATTATCTATACATATGACTACTGTATATAGGAAGATTGTGTCTTTTTGCACAGTTATAAAGAATGCTGTTTTTTCTGCATACAAATTTTTACCAAGCTTTATTTCATGTTAGGATATTTTGAATGGAAGCAGCCACAAGCCTATCTTACAGCTTGCCAATTTGGTGGAGGGTGTATATACATTTGAATTGAAAGTAGTAGACAACAGGGGACTTGAGGGTACTGACACTGTACTGCTCACAGTGAGACAAGGTGAGGTATTTGCAAATATTGATCTTTTATTGACATAATTACAATGCTGGAGATCGTATTAACAAAAATGACTAACTGTGAACGTCATTGTTGATGCTCGTAATACAGTAAGGCCTTGCGTTTAAGAAACCACGTATAAGAAATTTCTAGGCTCGTTTTCCATAAAAACAGTAGCAAAACAATATAAAATATTTGTTAACTAAGGGCTCAATCTGAAAAATCAGTTTTTAAATGCAAGACCTTACAGTACTAACGTTTTTGCGGAGATTTTTATATGGGTATAAAGTTAATAGGATATAAATTAAGCAAGGACCAAGGAGTTTGAAACTTGGATTTTTGAGCAGTTCTAGAAGAAAGCATATATTGTTATTCTTTTATCATTGTTTTTGCTTTTCTTATAGATTCTAACAGTTTGTACTTGATTGAATTGTATCTTGATGTTGATATATACAGCTTTACAGAAGATAATAAGGTCAGTTAATTTTTTTTACAATTTTCATGTATCAACTCATTGAAAATTTACCGGATAACCCAAAACATCACCGTTTGCAATGCTGTAGCTTTAAATCCATGCGGCTAAAAATCTCAAATCGTGTACAAAACGACACCTGAAGGGCAAACTTAGAGTTTGGGATATCATCTAGTCATCTGCAATAACATTTAATTGTCATTTAATTAATTACAAAACTTGAAATTAACATTTCCCTAACTCATGGCCATTTAAGTTGATCATACTCTGAACAAACTCCCAAATCGACCGAGGAGCAACCAGGTTGTTTTAATGTAAGTACATGGACTGGAAATAATGAATTTGTTTCTTTAAATTGAGTTTCTAGCATGTTTTACTCTTCTTCGAAGCAGTTTTACTTCTATGAACACATTCCCTGTAATGCACCAAATAAATAATCTAATTTTTATTAGTTGATTTGATTTTGAAATGTTTTGCAGAAACAACTTTTACGTAAATTGTCTGTTGTGCTGAACGTTGATGACAAAAATGTGGTTTTGGAACAGATCCGCCAAGCAGGATATGGAAATGGAATTGTCCTTTTGTTTTACGTTGTCGACCCAATAGGATCTTTTAAAATGGATGGATTATTAGTTGCTAATTTGCTCAAACAAAAAGTTGGATATCATGGCACGTTATTTGAATACAAAATGCTTCGTGTAGAACCTTACAGTAAGTATTCAAATATTCGTGTTGCGTGTTTTTAGTGTTATTGTTGTAATAGGCTTACTTGAAAATTTCGTGTCTGCGTGTAACTGCTTACTTACGGGTATAAAAGATATCTCGCTATTTGCGGCTGACCTAGTTTAGCTGTCAAATTGCCTGCAAAATATTGAAAATTTGGGTGCTTTCCATGCTCAGACCGCATTTTTCCAGAAACATGGATTCCAGTATCCTTCGTGCAGATGTGAATGAACAGGACGGGAGAACGATTTAAGTAGTTTACTTTGAAAGTATTTATATGAAAAAGCAGAAGTTCACTCTTAAGATAAAACAATCAGCGGACAATCTTTCGCATTTAAAATTAATTTTTTTTGTGAAATTTTTTTCATCATATGTATAGCCTGCGTACAGACAGTAGAACGAAACCATTGTTACACGCAGGCTCAATGATAGCTATGTCGCTATAATTTTAAAGTTATAAAATTATAAAGCTATAATTTTAAAAACAACTTCCACTGTTTTAATATTTCCTTAGCCATATCTAATTTTTGGTATTTGTTTTTTTAGTTTGTAGAAACAACTGCTCAAACCACGGAAGTTGTGATAGAAACAGTAAATTGTGTATCTGCGATAGTTTTTGGATGCAGAATTTTTTCAAAGCAAATTATGGAGAGAGATCATCAAACTGTGGTATTTATCTTTGATCTCTAAACACTTTGTTATTGCCGCAAAATTTGTGTATGCATTGTTTGACCAAATCTAAGACTTTACCATGACGCTGTACTTTGCAATTGAATCTTTCATTTGGTTTTTCAAAACAGATATACATTTCTTTGAATATTATAAATCAAGGCTTGATTACAACTTTATAAAGAAAACTCAATGCTAATTATTTGATATTTGTGCGGCCTGTGAAAGTTCTTACAAGGAACAAAGTTCTTACAAGGATTCTTACAAGGAATATATATATATGCTTTTTGCGAGTTTCAAAATTTAAATCATTTATTAAGGCAAGGCCTAAAAGCTTTTTATCTTTTTGATCCATGGAGATAGACCGTTTTTAAAATATTTTTGAAAACAGCTTTCAGAACGAACGGTTTGTTTGGGTCAATCTTTGAGTTGAATTAGAATTTTGAGGGACCAATATTGAGGAGACTATATTTGTTTTATATGCAATTCATACCTTGCACTTATTACGAGTCAAGTTAGATGTCATCTTTTAAATACGTGATAAATCCACATTAAATTTATTGTTTGAAGCCACGCGTTGACTGCTCTGTCTGACGATTTCTCAACTGATAAAGAAGCTAAATTAACAAAATTTATTATGAACCCAGGCCCAATTTCGCTAATTTTTTAAAATTCATAAATCCATGAAATCAAAAAATGAAATTCAATTGATACAATTCAAATCCATAATAAATCCATGTAAAATCTACTGTTTGAAACCACGTGTCGAGTTTGAAACCACGTGTCGAGTTTGAATCGAACCCCCGTTAACTTTGAGACAAACTCAACTCAAGTTTATGATGCTCTGTTATATAATTTTGCAATTTACAAAGTAGCCAAATTAATTAAATCTAAGTTAAGTTTGATTTAAATTTGACTCGAAGACCAATTTTTGTGTTTCTTTGACTAAACAAGATGACTATTGAAGTAGCTTTTGTTAGACTGATTAAATCTACAAAGACAGGCATTTCTTATTTCAATATTTTCCTGAGAAGAGGTTTGAAACATATCTGTAAAGTATTTACAGACAATGTTTATCAAATTTTCATTTCTGTTTAGTGAAAATTAATAAATAACGTTTGTTATTTTCGTATATTAGGGGTAACTATTCTTCACAAGAATTCATTATTTTTTCACAGCAAGGAGTTTAATTTCGTTTTTCTTCCCCGTTCGTCTTACCATTTTCCTGCTGTAGAATTCACAAAAATTTCATTATTTTTCCCCAGTGGAATGTTGCTTTATTTTGAAGAATGTTCGCCTCTGTTCTATATTTTAAAATATCTTACTCTTTTTTGAAGAGATTTCATTTGTTATTTACAGATTGGAGTGTGCTATATCTTTCTGTTATCGTATTTGGTATTGCAATGGCATTGATCGGCTTGACCTGGGCACTTTGCTTCTGTTTTTCAAGGTACCAAATATATTCAGCAATATATATATTTTGGCTTCAAATCTTTAATGAACAACATCTCGTAGATTAGACAATCTGTTTTCCCTCGACATTTGCGCAGTATTTTGAATTGTTTTCAAAAATTCAAAACAATTCAAAACAAAACAATTCAAAACAATTCAAAATATTGCGCAAATGTCGAGGGAAAACAGATTGTCTAATCTACAAAATATATATATATATTCTTTCTTTTACTTTGACTGGCGTCTGACTGAAATTCTCATTGAGACCAGTGCAGATTAAGAGCATTATGATTATCATATTGTTAATGGGATTTCAAAAAAGACGTTACACATTAAAAATTTATGTTTCATACAAGACTTTATTCATTTTTAAGATTTATGGCTTCCAGCGTGAGCATTATTTGATCGCTATTTCCAATGACCTACGTACAGATCCAAAATGTAATATTCCAGTAAGGAAGATTTGACAACCATTAACTGAAATATAATTTTTCTGTTTGCTGTTTTGTGTGAAGTGCAGCCTCAGTCTCAGTTGGCTAGTCAAACAGTGCGGAGCAAGCACACTGCGGTGGTGATAAAACAGCTTGTTTTGCGTTTGAGAAATACGAGAGCTACCGGCCTTCCACCTTATATCAACGACATTTTTTTCTTTTGAGTAAAAGCAATTGGAAATAAACCTGTTTTTATTTACAAGTGGTTCTGAGCAAAGAAATCAATGCTCCCCATCCCAAAATAAGCTGTTATATTTCCATAAACAGCGTAACTGAAACGGCATTAGTTACTGTTTTTTTTACATAATTTGAGAGCTGTTCTATGGAAGCCAGTCTCTTTGTCAAAAACGAATTCTGTGACTCACACTTGTAGGGAAACGTGAAAAAACAAGTACCTTATTCCATTGATCTTGACTGATGACAAATAAAGAATAAATCCTTCAGATACTAAATCTTTCAAATGTTAAATTCTAAATTTAAACCTTGTTTTATTATAGATTTATATTACAGATATACAGATTCATTAGATTTCTGAAATTAAACATTTAAAACGGAGCGATTGAAGATATTCTTGTTATTGTGAACATATTTTAATCCTCATAAAAATGTTGTTCATTCAGACGATCAAGAGCAAGACGAAGAGGACGATATTATCCAATCAAGACTGACGATAATGATGAAAGCAAGGAGGAAATTATGATGGTGTCGAAAGGAAATGGTAAGAATTAATTGTTATTTTTTATCTCGGGAAAAACTTTTGATGTCACCAGCTTTAACAAGTCTTTAAACTTATTCAGAAATGGATTTCTTTCTTGAGAAAAGTTTCTTGCTGAAGATTTGCATTATGCTTTTCTCTCTTTTTGCCAATTATTTTGGCTTTAAAGAAGTAAAAGATTACTTTACACTTCAGATCTTTCTCAGTCAAAGATATTCCTTCGATCAGTCAAATTGAAATAATCACAGAAAGAAAATCGTTGTTGTTTCGTTTTTGTCATTTGCAAAGAGGGGGGAATTTTGTAAAACAAGAGACTATGCTTTCAATCATGACAATGTGATTTATCAGTATAAAGAATAGATTTCAACACCTTCAACCCAACCAAGCGAATCATAATAAAGGAAATCATAAAACGTAGCTGTCTTTGTTTATTTTGGTTTGATCGAGTGCACTCAGAGTGTGAAATATATTCTTTCAAATCGCAAATCACATTGTGATGCTTGAAACCGCAATCTTTTGTATTTCCAAAATTCTCCCTGTTTATGTCTAATAAATCTTTCAGCAAAGCTTTTTTCTTGATTTTGTTGTTATTCTGTCGTTGCTTAAATTTTCCCTGATTTTTAATTTTGTTTTTCAGGGAAGTACTTTCAACATAGTTTAACATTTACAGAATCAGATGAGGATAGTGAAGAAGAAAACACTTTATTTGATAAAAAGAGGATTGGCAATGGCAAGGGACAAATAAATGGAAACGCAAATGGTTCGGTTAAAATGTATCAGACGCATACAATGTGATTTTAGTCATTTTATGTTAAATCATAGAATTTTTGCGAAGAGGCAAAATCACCAGGGATGAATTTGTGGAAGCAGAAATTCTTCGTTTTGTTGCTCTGTATACCCGACAATTTTTATACATGAATGAAATGCCGTCGGAAGCTGCTGCAGATTTGGAACTATTGATTTCCGAACAAAAGAGCTATTGTTTTTCAAACAAAAAAGTGTTTTTTTACAAGAAAAGGAGCTATTATTCGATAACAAAGTGATTGTTTCTAGAACAATATAGTATTGGTTTTAGAGCAATAGAGAACAATTGTTTCATTACAAAATTGTGATAAACTTTGGCCTGTTCGGACGGCACTGCGAATGATTTCTCCTGGTTCTGTAAATAGTTAGATTTGTGATTTATTGTGATTTAATGATCGACGCTTCAATGAACGAAATATAATGTTTCTTTTAAAAATAGAAACCATTTTGAAATCTGAGAGAAAGAAGAGCAATAATATTGATACAACTTTCCGGAGCCGTTAGAATTACCTATGTCATTTTTAGTAGAGCATTTGCGACGATTTATCGGTTATTTTACGTAAAACCAACTTGCATTATGGATGAGTTAATTGTGTTCAGTTGTTGAAAGGAGCCACGCTTTTTTTTAAATTACAATAAATTTAGATATGTTTTACAACAGCTTCAAATGTATATCATTTTGCGTAAAGACATTTTTCTAACTAAGGTTTTACTCTGAATCGCTAAAAATTTGATTTTGAGATAAACGTTAAAACAGAACGTATGTTATGAAAGTGAATTTTTTTATTTTTAAACTCATTGCAATAATTTTAGCACGTTTAGACGCTGAATTATTTTGGGTGTTAGATGTTCTCATGAAAATGGAATAATAAATAGTAATGCTGAAATAAACAGAACGAGTGAATCTAACTTCTGAGTTGGAAAGATCCTATCGTGTGGTTATCAAATGTTTGTCTATGCCGTTGTTTTCCTGAGTTATTTTTCTCTCAAATCATTTGCATTGTAAGTCATTTTTTCTACACCCATGAGTATGTAGGTGCAAAGAGCCTACTTGTATGTTTAAATTTGTCTTTCTGAAAATTTTCCTTCATTTAATAAAAGTCTTTGTTTATGATTTGCATAAATTTGGGTAATATTTTAATCCTTCGTCACAATATGATTACGAAATTAATTTATTGATACCTAATTGTTCCAACTACGGTGAAGTCCGGCCTTTGAAAAACCACTCCCTGGGAAACTCAAACCCTGATAGTTAGCTAAAACAATAGGGAAAAATAGATTGATTGAAGGAAAACAATAGCCAAAGGTGCCAAAATGAGTTTCTCAAAGGTGGGACTTTATTGTAGCTTTCCTAATTTAGAAATCTTGCTGGTGATGGGGTGTGAGGAACTCAGAAAATGTTACTTATATATTTGGGTATTTAAACTTAGTTCGGGGACTGTATTATTACTAAATATCGATGTTGTAAAGTAATGCTCGTAGAATTAATTATGACTTTAACGACGTCATGTGAACATGATTCGAATTTGTACATTTTGGCTGCTATCTGTGTTGTTGAGTGTATTAGATTACCGGATTTCTAATTTGGGATGGGTCTTAATACGGTATATCTTATTGTTGTATATTCTTTGACAGCTTGGCACTTTGGGGGTTTTTACATTGGGGACAATGTTTTCGTTTCATATTTTTATGTTCAATAGTTTCAATATAAAAGATGTGGCCATTCGGCCAAAATACTGGCTTTGAAAGAGCACAACAAATGTTGTGTTGTATTTGTCTTCCATGTCGATTAAGGAAAATAACAATTACTGCTCTTGCATTTTGTTTAAACATGCTATCAGTCGTTTAATCTCAACAAAAAATCAGAATATCAATGTTTTTTGAGAGAATCGTTGACCTTTGCTAGATTCTTTCTTGCCATATGTGTGCTTATCTTTCTTGCAAGATGCTTGCAAGGATAAGCTGAGTGCTAAAAAGGTTCTTGAATATCGTACGAGTACAGTACTGAAAGATTCTTTAAATAATATATGGCTGTTTCAAAATTTGGCACCTGCAGGCCTCGAGTGAAGCACAACAATAACATTAGATAAGATTTCGATTTCTATCTGCCACATGAAGAAGGTTGACATAAATTAGATATGTTTGATTCTGCAACTACTGAGTTTAATTGGATTTGCTTGTCACAATTTTTCTAGAGGAGTAGAACTATATGAGATTAATTAGATTAGTTAGTAAAAGGATTACTAACGAGAAAACGGGAAGGTTTTAAGAATTGTTGTCATTGCGGTTTTCCAAAACAGCACTTTCGTTCGGTTTGTTTACTATTGAATTGCATTGACTGCGTTTTGCGAAGCCTCGTTTCCGACAATAAATGCAAAGGCGGGCTTTTATTTTCTTTTTCCGGAAAACTTTGATGTCATACATAAATCATATCCATTGATCATATCTCTTCGTGCATTGCTGTTGCCTGTGCTGTGATCTGATGCTAAAATGTAAACTAAACTACATTAACTGGAATGGAACAAAACTGCACGCCTCGTCAGATGAGAAGATTACTGCACTGGGGCCCTATCATAGCGTTGAGTATCATAACCGTTTTGTTCATATGTTCTCTGTTGGCCGTCTTGTCATGGTACCCCTTTGATTCTGGTGGCCTTGCCCACTTTTGTTTCTTCTGTTTTTGTGTCTACATGATTCTGAGAGAATTTATGAAAGCAATATTTGATGGCCCTGGCTATGTTCCTGTTGGCTGGAGACCGGTAAGAATGCCATAGTGGAGTCATATTCGATGGCCAGTTCGGCGCACAACTTATTCGATCGGATCGGGGAATAATTCCACGATCGGGGAGGGGGGGATAATTAATGCCATTGTTTTCTCGAAGCTTTATTCCTTGATTGAGGAATTATTCCTCAATCGAAGAATAATTCCCTAATTAAGGTTGTGTGCTGTACTGGTGATGTAGCAAAATAAATCAGTTTGTTTTCACCCACCACTAGAGTATGTATTGTCCTGTGATTGGAACATTACCCTGAAATGAAACTTGTATCTTCAATAATCTTTTTGAATTTGTGAGAGCTGTATGCTCTAACTTCAAGTCAGATAGCCAGATGCACTCTTTATAAGATTAATTGTTTCTAAGATGTAGTGAACTCATGGTTTTGTTTTTGTCTTTCTTTTGTGTCAATGCAAATTTTATTTACGATTTAAAGCTTTCCCTGGATATCAGTCACATGATATAAACTGTGTGAGACCTGAAATGAATCTCTGCTCTCTATCATTAAAATTATTTGCATGGCTAAATTGGTGTCATTAAAATAATAGGCTATTTAATTTCCTTTGGTGTCTTATGGGAATTGCGCAGAGAACTGCAGCTTAAACAAAAATGTGTGGGGGATTTCTATCCCACACGAGGTAAATTTTCTGATCTGTGATCTGGATGAAGAAGCAATATCAATTTTTATTGGTAATTTATTTAAAAATATTTCAAATGCATATTTTTTCAATTTTAAAGTACAAAATCATTGTTTTTTATTCTTCTTTTTCTTTTTTTTTTTAATAATTGAATTTCAGGTTTAGTAACAGGGCTTAATGTATCTCAATGAATGGGTGTGTCATTGTGTAATTTTGACAACAACTCTGCTCTAATTTGCTGTTTTTCTCTTATTTTCTTGCAATTTTCCTGAGCAGCTGCTGTTCTTGCATATATGGTAATCATTGTGCAAGTGGCATGACTCTCAGTCAATTTTTGAATCCTGTCAGATTATTTGTAGATAAAGTTTACCATACCAGATTACCAAAGACTTTATTGACTTAGCCCTTTTGTTTACATTTTCTAATTAATCAAAATAAAATAGATTATTAAAAATGAGACATTAATTTGATTTAACTCTGTTATTTTTTGTGTTTTTAGCTGTGTGGAAATGTGAAAAATGTTTTAATCACATACATATAAATTCTTTCATCCAGAGCATTAGAGAATTTACTTTTCATACAAATTAATCTGGTGCTCAAAACATCATTCTAATTCATTAAAGCATCATATTAATTATTTATATGTTTTTATTATTGCAATTGGGTTCCTGACCATAGTTGTCAGAACTTCTCAACCCACAGCCATCATCTGTCTATCCTTTCGAGTAAGAGGTTATCAAATCAGAGAATGGAAAGGCAATCCTGGGGCAAGAGTTTATTAAACCAGGGAATAGAATGGCTTATCCGCCTTTGCCTGTGTGCAGACTCAACTGGTTCCTTTGAGAAGAATTTAGTTGAATGAGTCTGCATGCAGGCTAACCTACCTTGGGTAACAGCAATTGAAAAAAGAGCCTTCCAGTTTTCTTTGACCGCCTGTACCTACTTAGTTACTTGAAAGCTAAAAATTGATGTGTTCATCATCACTCATCATATGAATTCTGTTATTTACGAATCATACCAAAAAAGCATAAAGAAAATACATACAACGAATACATCTTATGAAACAAGAAATAGAAAAAGTAGATGCAAAATTTATTTGCATTTAAAGCAATCATATTCTCTTGGGAAGAGGTTCTCTTAGACTTCTGTGGTTTGCAGTCTGTGATTTGCCAAGTTCCTCCTCTCTGTAGTAAAGCTAACAAATATAAAACTCACTTAGTAAACATGCTACTGATTTTTAATGTTTAATTTCTGGATTATTGATTGACACAATACTGAGTCAATCAAAAAGTTTAAATGTAAATCGGATATGTCACTTACAATGTTAAAACTTGTACTTACATAAAGATTCATGATTTTTGGATGATTGTGCCTTTTAGATTTTTCACATGTGGCTGTATATATTAAACCTCATGCATTGCATATTAAGTATCATTGAGTTGCGAGTAGTTTAGTAAAGCTTTTAAATGTAAAATTTTTACTTTATTGGATAGGTTTTTACAAAACAGTTTTGTAGTTCACAGTTTAAGATGTTTAATTCACAAAACTCAGTCTGAACATTTCAATACATACTACAAAAAATTTGCTTGACAACATGATATGTGTAACCAAATAAGGTGATGGAAAGACATAGTTGAACAGTTTTAGCAAAGATTTTTGTTATTTTCTTTGTTGATAGGATAGAGAAGAAGATGAAGAATTCCTCCAGTTCTGCACACCATGCAATGCTTTTAAGGCTCCAAGATCTCACCATTGTCGACAATGTAAAAGGCATGTGTATAGATAGGTTTTTTTAAGTATTTTTAAGTACCGCTGTTTTTCTTGGCAATAAATTTGTCTTCTCCAACATTTTCTAGAATTTTAGCAAATTTTTTGTAACTTTTATGTTAATTACTAAACTGTAAAGTCAAAAATTACAGTGCATTCAATTTATGAGTAACGGAAAGAGTTTAATTGAAGCTTAAAAGTTAACTTTTGAAAATGACAACTTTTTCATATTTTATTACATTTTATACCAGGTGATCCAAAAAAGTCTATCTCTGTTTGTAGGACAGTAGCTCAAAATCTGCAAGGCCTCAAATATAAAAACATGCTCAAAATGACGTCCGAAGACCAAACTTAGAGTTTGTGATATCATCCAATCATCTGCGACAACTTTTACCTATTCAAAACAGGAAATTAAAATTTCCTAATCCAGAAGCTTTTGTATCAATTTGAAAAAACAGCATTTACTCTCAGTCCATGCTTTCACATTGAAACAACCTGCTTGCTTTATTAATGGCGATTTAGAAGTTTAAAATTTGAAAAGACTCACACTCCCAAGTTGGTATTGGAGAATCCAGGTTCTTTTAATTTCAAAATATTGACTGAAAATGAATGGCGTTCTTTAAAACTGACTAGAAAGCTCACGAGTGTGGGTAATTTTAATTTCTAGTTTTGGACAGGTAAACTTGATTACAGACTTGGAACCCGTCTACCCAATGCTGTCATGAAACGAAAACGGCATGAAGTCGTTACGGAATGGATTTTTTTTTATATACAAAGCCGGTATGAAATGATGACGGATTGGCGCAACGTGGCCGCCACGAAATATAAACGGGACGTAAAAAGCTTGATTTGAAAAGGGCATTGCGTAAACACCTTGTACCGGTATGATTTTGTTACGCTTTCAAAATGAAGCAACTTTTTGACAAAAACAAGAAGAAAAAAAATTTCGAGCTAAGAATTAGGCCTATTGAATTTCGACTAACGAGCATTGGTAAACAAATTGAAATTCTTGCCTTTACGAAACTATGCTGGCATTAGGTTGATAATTTTGTTTGCCTTCACGATTTCATACCGTTTTCATTTTGTGCCTCATCGTATAAACGGGGTCTTAATCGCACATTGATTATTTCCAATATAATTTTAGTGGAATTACGTTTTCAGATGTATCATGAAAATGGATCATCATTGTCCATGGATAAACAATTGCGTCGGACACAAAAATCACAAAAGTTTTACATTGTTTCTTTCTTTTGTCGCAATTGGTTGCTCCCATGCAGCAGTTATTCTAATTTTAACTTGTTTGAATCACATCCTTTGGGTAAGTAATTTAGTAAGTGCTACCAACAGGTTGCTTTATTTAATTGTTGATTCTCATAACATACCGGGCGTCCTAAAAATGATAACAGGTTTGATTCAGGCTAGTCCTCGATCGTTAACTTGAAAATAAAAACCTGGCTTGTTGATATTAATCGCTTGAGAATTGAGATAGTAACATTTAAACTTCACATTTGCCTCCCATACCTGATTTTTAAGATTCTTTTTAGAATCATTATTCAGAAATGTTTTTAAAAACTAAGTATATTGTCTAGAACTCCGCCGTTGTTCAGAAAATGCTACAAGGCGACCCTCTTAGAGCTTAGGCCAAAATCAAGACCTCTTGTTCTGGGTGGGAGTCCATTTTGAACTTAAAATGTTATTATCTGAATTCTCCAAGGACCAATATCGAAAAACCAGATTTTTGTTTTCAAGTTAACTATCGAGGATTACTTAAAAAATAATTTTTGACGGATTTAACCGATACCCTCAGCACTAGCCTTGATCAAACCTGTTGTTTGTCGTTTGTTCTAAAAAACCAGCCCTGCGTTTGTGAAAGCTTAAAAATATATCCACGGGCTTTAGAAAAAGTAAAATTTATATTTATTCCTACTTCGATTTTTCTCATTCCACCTGTCCTACATTCCGGGTTTTCATTTTGGTCGCAGCAAAACACGGAATGTAAGACAGGTGGAATGAGAAAATCAAAATGGGAATAAAATTTAAAGTTTACTTTTCCTAAAGAATGCCCGTGGTATATCAATAATTTTTTATCTGCAGGACAGAGATTTCATGATCATCAAAGTAGATGAATTCGAACTGTATGAATTTGGACCTGAATATATTATTGTTTTCTGTCTTGCAACTGGTCTTTCTTCTGGAGTTGCAATTGCTGTTTCCCTTCTTCTCTATTACCAAGTAAGTTTAAATTTCAATAAATCTTGTTTCATAGTTTTACTTACAGACCAGACATTTTCAAGAAACATTTTGTGGTGTACTACACTTTTCTTTTATAAGAAACCACTTTATAAGGAACTCACTGGTGAAACCCATGAAAATTCAAGAAACTTCTACTAATAAATGAAAAATCACTATGAAACTTTTGAATTTTTGTGCGAAGATGTCAGATGATTAATTCAGTGAAGATTGTGTATATAACTTTTTATCTTGTGCAAATACCCCCATTTTTGTTAATGTTTTTGTTGAAAAAAAGAATTCATGGTAAAACTGATTTTTTCGCATAAGAATTTTAAAAACGGAATTTTTTCATATGCAATTAAGAAACTTTTATCGTAAAATTTAGTCCAAAATTAAGAAACTCCCACTAGCGGAGCCTTAACCAGGTTTCTTATAAAAAAAATTGTATTTCTTTGGAAAGAGCTATTACCGCACTATGGTATAAAAAATGCAATGCTATCATTGTATGAAAATCTTTAAAGAATATACGGTTTAATTTAGATCTTACACTAAACATCAAACTATGTGCAAAAGTGACTTTCTTTTTAGAAGTGATTCCATTTTGAAAACATGATTGTTTCATGTTTAAGCTTGTTGGAATAAAGGGAAATGCATTGAAATTAGTTTAATTGTTTAGTTTATTTTTAAAAGAGGGGAATGAATAAAAACATATTTTATTTATTGCTAAATAATTGCCACCTAATGTGTCGCCATTTTCTCAATATATAACTAGTCCACATGTTTCTTATGGTTACCATGGTGAAATACTGTTTTCCATTTAATTTTCTAAGATGTTCTAGTTGTACCATGGAATCTTGAATTTCGAACTTGAATATTAGAAAACTGACATTTCCTTATGTTTATATGGGTATGGAAGACACCATGGCACGAGAAAGCACCCGGCCGAGTGACCAATGGTCGCAGGGATTTCTTTCAAAAAGTAATCTTGGCAGGAAATTTTTGTAACATTTTATCGAAAATTATGTTGTTTATTATGCAAGCACCAAATAAAAATTCCTAGCCATGAGGTACACACTCACACATCACGGGTACAGGGACACACTCACACATCACGGGTACATGGACACAAGGGAGAATAACAACTCATGTTTCTTAATGTTCCTTGGCAATATTAAACTTTATTTTTACTTCTTAATTTCTTACTTTATAGATTAAATCAATTGTTACAAATCAGACTGGAGTAGAAGCATGGATTGTCACAAAAGTTAGTATTTGCCGTGTTTTTTCGCATAAACGCCCTGCTTAGAATAAACACCGCCTTTGCAAGAACGCCCTTTCAAATGAAATCTTTCTCCTTTTGTTACAAAGATTTTTAATTTTATGCCTCAATGTCAATCATTGTGTTTTTTCTAATGAAGGCTTTTTTGAAATTCTGGAATATTAAATAAATGTATCTCTTCTCTGGCCAAGTTTTCTTAATACAGATGCAAGGTTATGTGTAGCATACATATGTAATGATTAACCAAAACAATATAGAACATTATACATATGTGAGTGTTTACAGTTTTTAGGTTTATCAATTATTTTATTAGATTTTTATCTTTTTTGAATATTTACGAAATGCAGCTCTGGTCAGTTTTTCTCGCAGTCGTGGCTGCTACTTGAAATTTGTTTAGTATCAACAATCCCAGTAAGGATGCCTTACTTGGATGAATTGGTTTACCAAATGTAGTTTCGTGGCGTTGATATGATGTTAGTTACTGACACCTGAATTTGAAACCATAGAAATGTTTGAAACCACAAAATGATGTAAGTGCTCCGTGTACTATGTCACGAAACACAAAACTGCACTTGGTATATAAAATCAATTCATTTCAGGTAGGCGCCCTTGGTATTGAGTGATTAATTGCCTGATTTATATCCGTCCGTGATTTTTCGAACATATTTCTTATAGGCGGACAGAGTAAGACCAGATGGATCAAATTTTATCTATCCCTATGACTTAGGAACTTGGAATAATGTTCTTCAGGTAAAGTATATGCTTTCACGTCTTATTAAAGTAGTTCATAGGGATCCTATATACTAGTGACATTTTATTTGCACACTGAATAATCGAGGTTTCCTATGAGGTACTTTAAATTTTTGATTTGCTGTTTTGAGTTTTTGTTTTGTTTTTCATTGGATGCTTTTGTCGTGGGAACTAAACTTTTCTTTCCGATTTTAAAATTTGATATCACCGATCATAACAGCTCACATTGTTTAGGCAAATAGACCGGTGCGTTGACACCCAACATTTTTCAAATTTATATTTCTCTCCACAGGATTATTAAAGAGGTTGCTATCTGTCGAGTTTCTTGGTAAACCCTGTGGAAGGCCTAGTCACTGAGTAAACATTAAAGTTAATTTAAGAAATTAACCGATTTTTTTCTTTTTTCTAGGTTTTATGTTGGTCAGAAGATCCCGTAGGAGATGGAATATCTTGGTCTATAAGAGAAGGTTGTAATCAGTATACCTTGACGGTGAGAACAAATTGCATTGATAGTATATCATTAAATATAATATGTATATATTATATAATATAGTATGTAATAATATGTAACATACAATATAATCGAATATGTCAGCCCACACCTGAAGACGAGTACAGTAAAAACCCGTTTATCGAACCTTCCACTTTCAAGAGCCTACACATGATGCTGAAATACACGCATCAATTTTACTCAAAATGAAAAATCTATTATTGATCAAAGTACTGAAGACACTGCTAGAATTATAGAAAGATATTTACGAAGTAAAATTGAATACAGTAAAAACCCGCATAAAAGAAACTCCGGATTAAGAACCTCCAGGCTGATTTTTGACCAATTAAGCACCATATA
>JAYJMH010000290.1:0-30435 GCA_036873815.1 Phacellophora camtschatica
CATGCAAAGTTTAAGGTTCCAATAAGAGACTGGAGTTCAACTAGAGTTGTGGATTTTTTCTGAGACCACTGGGCCAAAGTGTTTCTTAGCCTATCTAGCTTATCCAGGGGAAGACGGGCCTCCATCTGGATTGAGTCTAAAACGATCCCCAGAAATTCAAGCTCAGTACTTGGGCCTGCCGTTTTGTGCTTAGCTATGGGTATTCCCAGGTTTTTAAAGCAAATCAGCATTGAGGTAAGGCTGTTTTGGCATAACTGCGAAGGGTTTTCCGAACTGGCTGGTGGTTCAATGGTTAGGAAGTCGTCCAATAAATGGAAGATATGTTGAATGGCACATTTTTCATGCAAAATCCATTCCACAGCGTCCGATAATTGATTAAAGAGGAATGGCGAACTACGTAATCCGAATGGAAGGGTTTTCTCAAAATAGTATTTATCATTCCATTTCATTCCTAATAGTTCCCAATCATCTGGGTGCACAGGATAAATCCTAAATGCGGATTCAATGTCGGTCTTGGCAAGATAGGCCGAGTGCCCCAAGCTTTGAATTGTTTTGATGGCATCATCGATTGTGATGTAAGTCAAGGAGAAATCTTCACCATGGATAAAGGAGTTAATGGATTCCCCTGATTTTGGGTAAGATAAGTGAAAAATGGTACGGAATTTTTCACTATTCTTTTTTGGTACCAGACCCAAGGGTGAGACTTGAAAATTTGGAAAAGGGGGGTTATCAAATGGCCCTGCTGTCCTACCGAGGGAAACTTCTTTTGCAATATTTTCAGTAACTCGATCTGGGTTTTCTAAAGCCGACGGTAGGTTCCGAGAAAATCTTGGAAATCTAGGCCCAGTATAACCAATGCGCGCCCCCTCACGTAGTTCGTCACATAATTTATGAACAAAATTAGGGTGAGGATGCCCCGTTAGTGCAGATTGTAAAAATGGGATATTGATAGGTGTTACTATTGAGTTAACGGCGGGCTCTTGAGGGTCTCCTTGCCCCGTCCTGATGAGGGTCGGACTGGGATGATGCCGGGGGTTGGTTAGTGCATCGGATTCCTGGATGGGCTCCTCTGCAGTCATCCTTGTTGCAGATATGTTTAAATCTACATGGGTTGGATAAGCAGGCGATGTTTCGATTGAAGTTATGGCAGATACCGTCCCTCTTTGGCCAGATGTTTCCGTTACGAGAGGGTCCATTGGTAAAAAGGCTTACATCACTCACAGATTGATTCGGGTTTGCTGTAAAGATTCGTAGCCATAGCTCTTGATCCAGTTTTCCCCAACTCAAAAATCTGTTATTTGCTGCTTTGTGGCGAAATTTAAGGTCATACAGCAGCCAGCCTCCAGAATTATGATATGTAGCGGCATAACGGATCAATTCTAGGTAATTTATTAATTCCCTCGATCTATCAGGTGACTTCTGAATTAAGATCTTCATGTAAGTCGTAAAGGCAGTTGTCCATTCGTAAATAGTTTTTAGTTTTTGTTTTGGGCTATTATTCTTTTGAAGTTTCAATTGGGAATCTTCGCCCACGAAAATATTGAGAACCTCTTGGCTGGAGTCCCCAAAAGCATGCAAATTCATTGGCAGAAGTTTTGACAAATCAAAAAACTCACCAGATGTTATTGCTTTCACATACGTGGCTGGAATTTCGGGTGTGAAAACGTCTTCTTGTTGCCATGGGGATGCGTGTCCAAGGCTTGTATTTTGTTGGGGGATGCCAGGTATAGAACCTCGGCCGAGCTCTTCTAGTGCAGACATTGGGCCTTGTAGTTGATGTTGCCAGGGGTTTTGGGGGAGAATTGCTTCATTGGGTGCATCTCGTGTTTGTCTTGGAATTGGGGCGGGTTGGGGCGGTGGGAGGGTATGGGTGTCTGGCAGGTTAGACAGGGAGACTTCGTTTGCATTCGTGTCAGAGAGTGCTGCTCGTGTCATCGACGATGTTGGGGGTAGAGGGTGAGGGTTATTCGTGGCCATGGAATTTTGGTTAACAATCTGAACTGCTGCCTTTGCAGCTTCCAAGGCCACTTCCGTCAGACTTTCTTGAATCGTTGATTGCACCAAGGATCGAATTTGGAGAAGCATTGCACCTGGTATGAAATTTTCTTCTCCTTCAGCTTGTGGTTCTAAAGCTTCTGGTTCTTCATTCCTTTCGGCTCTACGCGGTCTTCCTGGACCCGACGAGCTACTTTGTGTACTTGCTTGTGTTGTCGTCCGATTACTCCTTCTAGTCGAAGTGGCTTTGGGCATGTTTCAAAAACTTTCATAACAATTCCAAGTGATCAACGTATTGTGATGAATTTACTCAAAGAGTGAGGTTGAATTTTGTCGGGCCCGTGGATGTCTCGAAATTCTACCTTCATTTAGACGTTTTTAATTGGTTGTCCGTAATTATTCCTGTGTGTGATAAATTGGGGGGATCATAAGCACCTATTCTATTCCGAGTTGTAACGGTTTTTTCCACTGATTATATTATGCCTAGAGAAATTAACCCCCGTATTATTTTTATGTTCTTACTGTATTGCAAACTGGTTACCAGTATATTCCAAAGACCGCAAGCACGTGTTATCGTACGTCAATTTGATTGTTCTTGGATCAATTGGAAACGAAGATGCCAACTTTTTTTTCAATCGTTTATTCATTTTCTGCCTACATTAAAAATTTTCTCAGGAATCAAATAATGGTTTAGTAACGATGTCATTAGTAACGATTAGTCACTTGACACTCTTGACCGATTTATTTTTTAAATTGCGAGGATTGTCCGTCCAACATAAATGGCCATATTATGCAACTGTTCTTATTTCCGAACCACAAAATGACTCTTTGATAGTGATAATTTTAATTTTACTGAAGCTAAAGTTTTTGATAACCTCGCTTTGGTGGCGAGATATTTGACGTCTAAGACTTTTAACCGGGAAACTGGGAAACTGGCAAATCTTTCCTTTTCCATATTAATATTATAAGAATAACAACAAAACCAGATGCGCTGCGTCAAAGAATTAACATCGGTTCTTGTCGTTTTACAAGAACCAGCAAGGTTTTCTGTTGCCAGAGGGGAGAGGGGGGTGTGACACCCTTGTGGAAATGTAAAATGGTGTTCACCTCTTCTAGAAATTCATTCGGCAACGCTGAACTTACTATTTATCGGAAAATTTCTAATTCTATTCGGCAAATTTTTCGACACCCCCTTTCGAAATTTTTTGAGGGCAGCCCTGTCTTTCAAAATGTTTTGAGGGCAGCCCTGTCTTCAAAAAAGAAGCTCGAGAGAGTACTCATGTAATGGTGGACAACCATGCTTTCCACTAGATACCATTTCTGCTCAAACCTGGGTCTAAATGTCCTGGGGGGGACTCTTAAAAATTTGGGTTGCGGAAATGTTCAGTCGGAATGGGTGGCTTTTCTCTTAATTTTACCAGAGAATGGGCATGCTTTTGAGATTGCAACTGAGAATGGGTATGTTTCTAATAAATTTAATTGAGAATAGGTTCTTTTTTTGAAATTCCACTTTAAATTTTCACTCAAAAATAAATAAAATGACAGACAATCTAACGATCTTTTAAAAACAGATTACGGGCCAGCCATTCTAGCAGTCTTCAATTTTAAAATTTTGTCAAGGAAGTCTCTATTTTCTGTCATTTCTTTGTTTTATTAATGTAGTGTAGGTAATATACAAACAAAAGATTTTGACAGCCATTCTAGCAATCTTAAATTTTAAAATTTCGCTAAGGAACTTTATATCTTCTATCCTCTAAATGCTTTCATCTACCTGGAAGGACAATCAGCTATTTAAAACATAGTTTTTAGTCATTGTAGGCCAATCTGAAGGGAGTGGTCACAAAACGTTCGCGGGGAGTTCCTCTCGAACCCTCTAAAGATTTAACTCGTTCTGCTTGTTTGGTCCCCTGTCAGATGATACCGCCCCTTCTTCGGGGGTATCCAGGCTCTACCACTCTGTATAAAGAAGAGTGTTCCACAGTTATGACTGAGATCAGAATCGTTCTTGCAAGCGCTTTGCAAAGGTTCATTTGGATTTTTTATTACACTATCGTTCTTTTATCCACATGTATTCTGAATTTCATATCTCTCATAACACTAAGTTACTGTTCAAAATTTAGCCGTATTTGTATCACCTATGGATGGCTTTTCAAAAAAATTCAATTGCCAGTGAATGGGTTAAAAAACAATTTAATGTTAACACACAGCTACCAAAATGAAGCCAAGTGCCTCCCCGGCCTAAAAGTGCCAAAGACCACTGAAAGGGATCAAGAGAAAAGTTCAAAATTGCTCAAATAAGTAATTTTAGCAAAAGCCCCACCGTCTTTGCAGGGCGGCTCTAAAACATTATATGGCCCATCAGTAATTTAATCTTTCGTTAAAATAACTAGCATACAATATGCTGAATTGAGAAATTTCTACCCATTGGCCACCTCAAACAAGAAATCGAATCTTGCAGTCCTTGAACTTTTCTGACTTTTACAGCCAGAACTGTGTAATAAGAGACAGTGCAAGATTAATTTTACAACGGGGCAGGCACTTGATAACGGGGCCTTCATGTTTTTAAATGTTGCATTGTTCCTTAATTAACAAATAGTTTTAGAACATAATTTTCACAATTTCAACTATCAAAAACGGAAAGCTGCTGTCCATCCACAATGAAATTAATTTTCCCACGGCGATTTTGCTTCTCTTCCTGCCCTCTCTGGAGAGAGCGAAAACTTTAGGGCAGAGAGAGAAAACTTTAAGGGGCTCAGAATACATACCCCCGGAAAAGTTGCCCAAAGCAAATCTAAAACAATCGTCCTTTCATGAAAGTCTAAAAATCGCAAACTGTTTGCACAAAACACCAACAGCAACTATCTGATGAATGAAATCTGAAGGAGAGGATTTCTCTTTCCTTAAATCTCTTTGTTAGTTGTTTAGCTACTATTTTTATTCTTGCTCGCAGCCAATTTTTGTTTTTACAGAATTGAAGTACATTATCTACTTATATTTTTCCAAGAGTACAGTACCTACTTTGTTCTATTTTCATTGTTACAACTTTTGTCCATTTATCCTTCTCGCAAAATTGCGGTACCAATCTCCAAAAAGTTTTGATTAATATTGGATTTTCTCTCGTTTCCCTTCGGGGCCTTTAAAGATTTGTTTCCCTTCGGGGTTTGTTGTCTCGTTACCCTTCGGGACCTTTAAAGATTAGTTGAAATTCGGTTTTCTGGAAAGATGTCGATTTTGGCGGGCGCACTGGATAATCAACATGACAGTGTAACAATCATTGCTCACAAACAAAGGGGATTACGATTGTCATGAATTTATCATGACAATGTCTGCAGTGCGCCCGAAGCCTAAGTGTCGGCATGTATAACTTTTATTTCATTTAGCTTTCATTGGCTACGTATTGTTATATGTAATTATAAATGTTAACGATAATAATTAGCCACGTTTCGATGTCATGTTAACATCCTCTTCAAGCTAAATGAAATAAAAAACTGCGAGAAAAAGCAATGGCATGATCTCAGTAATAAGATTAGGAAAGAAGTTTTGCCTGTTTTCACCAGCAAAAAAATCGGCAAACAAGTAAAATCTTGGGAACCAAAGTTCCCATTGTAAACCAACAATCCGTTGTGTATTATTTTATGTGTGATCTGTGAGGTGAAGATTATATTAGTTATACATGCCGACACCTACACCAAAGGATTGCCTAATCTACGAAATGCTGTTCGTTAAAGATTTGCAGCCAAAATTGAACAAGCAGTCAGCTTCCAACGCCGCCAAATTGTTCATTTAGTCTTTTTTGGCACCAATCATCTGAACCGCCAAAATTCTCACCACGTGATAAAAATCTCTCTATTGTTTATTATTCTATATATATACAAACAACGTATCTAAAATAGACCTTACTCATTTTATTGTCATTCATTCGACAAAAGTTCGTTAAAATAAAGCTTTGCGGGCCTTCTTTTGTGCAAATTGGACAGTTATTTTCTTTGGAATAAGTTGAAGAAAAAAAATTTCAAAGCCAAGATATTCAGATAATAATAAGGAGATTGATGTTGGATAAAGACAATGAATTCTGCTGTCAGAAACTAAAACGGATGAAGTAGCATCAATGTTTTTCTTCATACGAAAACCGAATGATATCACTTTTACAGTACGTTTACTCATCTAACCAATGAAATATTAAAAAAAAACTCACATGCAGCAATTAAAGTAATGAATCACAAAAACGGTATCATCAAACAGAAGATGAAATGAATGCCAATATTTTTAGACTGTTATCCCGAATGGTTTACGTTGATAACAAAAGTCAACTTGAATCAAAATTTTCTTCTCTTACAAGCACATGCACTATTTACGTGCTTAGCTACATTTTTTTAATGAATTAATAAGTTCGATCATTACAAAGAATAATTTTTCTAGACAATGTGGGTAATTTCCACCCACTTCTTGATTTATCGTATCCATGTTATTGTTCAAATTCAAGCGACAGCACCTGATGAAAATAGGTCATTAACTACTCTGCTGCCCGGGCCAAGTACCCTTGCTGCCAAACACAGAAACCAAAGTTGCAATATCTAATTTCTTTTTCACCATACCATTCAGTTTCATTCTTTCAACTGCATCAAACCACCGATGCAGAGGATCCACACGCCTTGGCCCAGTGCGAACAGGCGGCAATACGCCATTGGCATGGTGTGTAGGAACTCGAACTCCATTTGCTGGAGCAATTTTGTTCTCTTTTATTTTCTTTATTGGTTCTTCTGTGGTAACGAGTGTTAAAGCATTGCTGAAAACTCCAGGTTTCACTTTCTTCTTTGGTGGCAACTTTATTCGAGCCTTTGCATAACTGTAGTAGACGGAGAAGTTCGTTGCCACAACTGAAACTGGCAGTGCAACCATGAGCAATCCACAGATAGCGCAAGCAATTCCAATAAATTTTCCAGCCCAGCTTATTGGAGCCATATCACCATAACCAACCTAGCATTTCATATAATGACAAATCATAAGACAGCAATATAAAATTACATTATTTTTGCATAAATTTAAATACTAAAAACGTGTATGCAACCTAAACGCTGTACGATATTTACAAGCATAAATTTTTTTTTCTACCATCAAAAAAGCTAACAAGGTAGAACCTAAATTTCTATGTGCTGTTCATAGTGGTGGAACACACATATTCATCTGACCCTCACTGAGTGGCATTCACAATTTAGCAATAACACTAAAACCAAAAAAAGAAAATTAAGCAATCAAAAACTGCCACTGCTGTTTTTAAGAATGCAACCACTCAGTAGTTCCCGTGATCCTTCTGAGTTAAGCCTTCTTGTCTGTACTTATCAGGATATTTTTCAAGCAACGAGGATTTTTATCTGATTTTTGTTTGCTTTATCGTTTACATTCTAGAACAATTATGCCTTGTTGGTCTCTTGAAGCATTCTTGGTCAGGAACATGCTTAAGTTTATCTGTTTGAATGTTAATTAATATATTTCATTTCGCAAAAAAACACTTTTGTAAAACAATTAACTCTTGCTTCTTAAGAATTGGAGTCTTTTCAATAATTTCAATTCAATCATGTCGGCATTGTAAACAAAATAATATAAATAGCATCCTCTCTATTATAAGAGTTCTTACACCTAATACGGAATCAGATACAGCAACAACAACAGCTGTTGCTGTATCTGGGGTTGGAAATCATTCCTCTTCAAGTCATTAAGTACGAATATCGGCTTGTTTAGAGGTAAAGCTATTTTTCCATTTCCACCAAATAAATAGAATGTTTTGAAAATTCATTCATGTAGATGGATTTTAAGTTGAATAATATCTCAGCACTGAAAATTTAAAAATTTCAAAAATAAATAAAACAGTTAGAGCTTAGAGGTCTTGATATAGCAACTTACTGTTGTCATGGTTATTAATGACCACCAAAGACTATTTGGAATGTTGTAAAACTTGTTTGAATCCTCTTCGAGATGATAGTTGCAAAATGCAAAGACCAGAGCAAGGATTGTCAAGAGAAACACCAACAACATCAGTTCTGGCAAACTCTCCTTCAACGTGTTTACAAGAACTTGAAGAGCGTAGTTATACCGAAATGTTCGAAAGATCTTGACAATACGAAAGACAGCAAGTAGGCCAACATACTTTCGAACTTGTGCATTCGGTACTAACAATTCGATGTAAAACGACCAAAGAGAAAAGAAATCTATCCAGTTCATCTTAGATCTTAGAAATTGTTTCCTGTCCGGACAAACACAAATTCGTACAATGAACTCGACCGTAAAGTAGATGTTTGTAAAAATGTCAAAACCAATTGCCACGTATCTTTCGGTTGAATGCAATATCTTAAATTGTTGCATAGATAGCAGTATTGGAGGAAGGATATACAACGCAAGCATCAGATTTGTAATTTTGCTGCTGATCTAGAAAGAATTAAATTAAAAGCAATTTTATAGTGTACGTTTTACATATTAACCCTTTTTTATCGGGGGCCAATCCCCCTCCCTAGTGTATTATGCTGTGTAGCTCATAAATGATAATGCTATAAGTTAGCGAATTCTCCTATAATTTAATTAACTTAAATAAGAATTTTTCAAGTATTCTTATGATCTGTCACATGACCTTAATTAGACCGTAATTGGAACAAGGTACGTGATATGTAATTAACTCCTTGCAAAATTGACGTCATATTTCATACAAGTAAAGTTTAAATTTTTAATGTAGTAGTATTATGCAGGCACAAACTGACATTTAAGGTGAATGTCAGGACTATATTAACTATTATGAAATTTGTACTAATTCCCATGTGTATATTTACACAAAAAATTCACAAGCGGTCGTTATTTATGCTTGTTGCCTAGCAACAAATCATGTGATCAATTAACAAGACTTCTCAAATGAAAATTCAAAAGATCTCATTATTCAGTGAATTGTGTGATACATTTTTTTTAAGAAAAATTTTAAATAGTTCTTAGCAAGCTTGATGTTGAATTAACATCTTCAAAAATAAAATATTTACCACCGTAAATGATCTAAAAATAAGTTGATCAAATGAGTCTGGTAGCTATTTCGTTGATGTGGCGACACTGTGTGAATGGTCAAAAAAATTTCAAGGCTCAATTGTTGTACTTGTCCTGTTTCAACAACTTTGCTTCGGTAATTTTTCGAGTAATCATTGATCTTTTGTTATTTTGTTTTCATAACACAAACAATTTACGTCACAAATTCGCAAATTCATTAGTTTCACGCATCACGAAAATCGGACACTGAGGTCTCAACTCCAAAGCATAATATCTGGGGAACTAAACGAAATATTGAAAAAAGGGAAAAACCTTTACACGTTTTGATCACAGGCTTTTCGGATAAAAAATAAAAAATTTCGAGTCATATTCACTTTAAACACACAGTTATACGGAACAAATTATAACATTATAATCTTTACTCAACATTATAAAATGAAATTATAAGATAATTACACAGTAAAAGCACGAGCATTGGAGCATCGGAAAATGTGTAATTATTTCGATTGCCTGTCTTATTGCCGTCACTGAAGAGATTTGTTTGATTGTTGGCCTGCGAATCGCTACAGAGGCGTTACTACGACTTTTTACTTTAAACTTTTGACAAACATCTGTAAACAATAAAATTCGCCCCTTGCCCTCTATCGCCTCCACTGCGTTGTTATGCTGTACAAAATCAATCCACCATTTAAAGATGAGGCCATCATAATGTGAATTTATCAAACATTCGAGATGCATTTGACAAAAATCAAACATTGCATTTAACAAATTTCTCGAAACGGTGAATTCAACCTATGTAACGTACAATTTACCACAACAAACAATTATTTATGTAAATATTGTGCAAAACAGTGTTTGGGAAATTAACGCAATCAGTATCAAAATATGGACATAAATATCTAAATATGGACATAACTATTTAAGGATAATGAACGGGGGATAGAGAATAAAAGGAAGTAAAATAAAAGGAAGTAAAAGGACAATGACTGTTTCTTCCTGGTCTACTTTATAGATATGTCGCATACTACACCTAATTATTGGTCTAAGTAGTACTTCCAGGTGGCATACGCCAATTTTAACTGCGTTCATTGGCTCCAATAGCAACCATTGATTACATCATTAGCCAAAACATTTTTTTCGTACAATAGATTAATATTTCGTTGACATATGAAAACATTTTAGATAATCGATTTTCAAAATTAAAGCATAACAAACTATAAAATCTTTTTCATTTGCCAGTGCCAGTATGAAATAATTATGTCCGACGGACATATGTAAGCGGAAAAATTACAAATCATACATTCCTTGACATTTTGAAGAACATTTTCTTACACAGTTCACTTTAAGAATTTATGTGGGGTCAGTAATCAGAAAATTTCAACAGCACAATCACTGCGTCGAGATAATAACGAAAAGGAACATTTTATAGGAATAATGTTAACCAAAACAAAATATTCATTAACATTTCCGCCAAAACCTATCAAGACTTTAAGCAACAAAGCAAGGCTTGAGTTTAAAACACCCATATTAAAAGTTTCATATCAAAGTGAAGTGAAGGACAGTGCATGTTTTACACTGTCTGTGCTTCTAACATATATCTGCACTTCCTTTTGCTGTTCCATGTCCTTATTGATGCACTATAATAGTAATGTGACAAACATACATATTTGTTCTCCATGTACATAAATGTTTAACCGATATATCGTAGCCTACATGTAGGCTAAACATTTTGTACATTAACGAGCATTAAGCACCGTATTGTGAATAATCAAAACTTTTGAAAACACATATTAGATTATGCTCATGCTATCTGTTTGCAACTTTACAAAGCAACGTATTCGTTTGACAAGTTTTCATAGAGTATCTTGCATCCGTTTATATCAAACATCGCACTTGTACATTCTGGGAATTTGAAAACAATGTTTGTACAAGCATTCATTTGAAGAAAAAAAATATTACAAAAGTGGTAGGGTTTCTGATTCTGGACGAAAAAACTTTCGAAAAAGCAATTTAAAAACTTTTCGGTTGACACATATTTAAAGGTAAATGTGTAAGTCGACAGCAAACCCCGCGCTGTCATTTTTATAAATTCTCCTTTGCAATGCATGGCGAAAATGCAATAATACATTTTTTCACTCGAAATAATTAATATCTTATGTATGAATATACTAAAAATGGAATCTTTGACAAAAATAACACACCTTTGCAGCTCTTGATGAATATGGATCATCCAAAAAAGACCAAATACATGATCGCAGCTTCTGAATTTTAGTGTTTCCAATGACCATCTCTTCGACATCTGATTCGAAATGGGGACCTTTGAAGCCGACCAGTTTCTCCAGCTTGTCTTTATGCCCTGTGTACGATTCCCAGCAACAGTCTTCCATTTGGGTTTCGTCGATGCCCCAAAACAAGAGTTCTTCGTTAAAAAGTGGTCCACAAACATCAGGAGGGTAGTGAAGTTTCCCTGTGCGATAATATTGGAGAATGGCTGCAAAGCAAGATGGATGTCTGTCAAAAAAATATTCTTGTTTCACTTTATCGTAAAATGACGAATGCATTAGCATCGTATGGTTCTCTGCGATCCACTTTAATCGTGTACCGTGCACGGTTTTCAATGTGCCAATATGCGTCTCGTGTCGTGTACCACCGATATTGAAAACAAATCTTTCAGAATCGTCCATTTTATATCGCGTTTAGTGCCTGATCTACAACCGACAAAAGAATGCACAAGAGCATGTATTTAGTTCAAATCTCATCAACTACCAATATTCATGAAAATTCGTTGGCTCAACACAAACAATATAATATCCAATACCTGTTTCTTTATAAAATCATCCTAATCCTACTCGAAATTTCAGTGTTTCAGGAGTTCGTGCAATCAGCCAGGGCCATATTGCGTCGTATGCTAACACATCAATTAATCAAATTAAACTGCAAGATTACAACTATCAAGCATATTTTCAATGCTACACCCAATGAAGAAGCAAGTCGACTTATCGAAAAATATTAACACCATTCAAATAGTCCTTAAATATCGCTTTGGTCATCTTTCGCTGATCCATGAAATAATATATTTCGTCACCTATTTCGTTTTAATGTTTAATTCCGCCAATAAATAGACCTTGAAATGTTGCATTCCATTCCATATTGCTGTTGGGGATTATAACTGCGTTTCGAACTGTTGTGAAGTAATTCAGATGAAGTGAAATCAAACTTCCACAGTATTTCCGGATTCATAATTTGTTTAATAATTTACGTTTAAAAGATGCTAACAGTTAATTCGAAATGCAACCATCATTGAGAATGTAAAAAATCAATCGTACTTTATATCACAATGCATATCCGTCGCTTTCAGACTTAGATAGATGATAAATGATCACAGACAACCCCTCACAAACTACTTTGAAATTTTTTCTCCATGACAACAAATAGTAACTATTTTGAAATATGACAACTTTTTGAACCTGACTACCGTAACTATAGATGCATAAATGTTATCAGCTGCAAAGTATTCTGTTGTATATCGCAATGACTGAGGTTTTTGATATCTAAAAAATATACCCCCATCAATATCACAACGATGTTATTGACCGCAGCCAGTTCGGCTGCTTAGTATACAGTTAACATCTGCTTTTTCAACTGTCTGTTATCACGAGCATTAGTTGCCTTCGCCAAATATTTATATCCAACGCACGCATCTTTATCATGGAGCTTGATCCAAACTTTGCGCTAGAATTCCTTAACCTTTATATCAAAATTAGGCTGAAAATTTCTTGTCAATTTTCTTGTTATAAAATTGACTTTCTTAGCTTTTTAAAATGAATAAACTGATCAGTGCCATAACAACTTGCATGGGTGCATTGCATAACATACATATTTATTATTTCAAAATTTCATTTCTTGAGAAGTATTTTCTACTTCATGTTCCTTGGCTTGGTTAATTTCATCTTCAGTTTGGACAGTTTCTCACGAGTTGCTTGATTTTCGGGAATTCTAACTTGGAGTTCCTCACAAAAAAATTCTCTATTGAAAAAGAGTTTTTTAGTTGTATAAGAACAGAAGTAAATTTTTGTTTTCTTTGAATCAGGCGGAACGTTTTCAGAGGTGGGGAGGAATGAAGAAAAGGGGGAAACTTTTTGGGGGTACGTAAAACACTTAAAAGGAATCAGCGTTAACCAGCATGTAAATGGGTACATTTGGTTACACATTACAGGAAATAGGCATTTTTCAGACAAAATCTTCATAAAAAGGGGCACATTTGGCTATATATAGGAAAAAGGCACTCTTCAGACAAAAAAGGGGCACTTGTATTAATTTGCAAAAGTAGGGGACCACGTGCCACCTGGGCCCGTAAGGATATAATAACTATGAGATGGAGGATGCAATAACTAGATCAAGAATAATGCAATAACTGTATATGTTTATGCTGAAGTTAGCAAAATATTTTTCAAAATGAGCAGTTGTACAATCAAGGAGATACGAAAAAAACAGTAAATATTGAAAACTTGCACAAAATATTTTACTGAAAACGAGCTATCTTGGAATCTTCTAAAGCATTTCAATGAGATCTTTTGTATAAAAAAACAAAAACATGCGTATTGATAAGCTTTATTAGATATGAACATTTATTAGAATAAAGATATGGCAAATTATAAAAAATCATTAAAGCATTTAAGAGGGTCCTCAATTCCACTTTCACAGCATCATTTTGCGGAAATCCAAGTAACGTTTTTATCGATATACTGTCCGTGATCAAATCCCATTCTTATTCTATTGTTGTTACTTTCGGTATTCCTAGTTTCAGTCGATCAAATTCCATTCCCAGCACATAAAAACAATTCCCAGACTGTCATTTTTGGCATATACCATCTTAGCCGTTCAGGAACCTCATTTAAAACAACGGAAATAAATAAAAGCCAATTTATGTATGCCAACACACATAAACATGCAATCTGCGAAATTTCAGCAATGAAAAATACAACAAAAAAATAAATACACTAAAGCTTGGATTCCATATGGTTGTAAGGGTGTCCATAACAGTTCTTGTGATACAGTTAACACATGGAAACTGATGGCATATGGAAAATGATTTTGATCTAAACATGGACATGTGACAATCTGAGTAACCAATTTCACACCTTCTAAAAGCAGCCAAGCAAATCCCGATAAAACGAAAACGTTTTTGTAAACCATATTCGACAAAAAACAACTGCATTTATAGGAGCATGAAGGCTCAAATTGTCAAACTATTAAATAAAATTGAAAGATTACTTTAAGCCTCAAATGAATTTTTTTAACTGGAAAATTTGTTGCTTTGAATAAGTGAATCGAAATAACAAATAAATGAATCAAATAGCGGAGTTAGCTGCCAAATATTTATTTTTTGCAGAAGCCAGGCAAGAATTCGTCAACAAATAACAGTATCAAAATATTTTATCTAAATAACACTTTTCTCTTAACTTTAATCATCAAAACATAAAACTTTTCAGAAATAGAATCTGAACTAGTGGCTAGTTCTGTATTTCCACTTGGAATGGATATTCATGCCTCTCTTCCAAGAATTGAACGTCATTTGCAAATATATGAAAATTGCATCAATGCTGAAAACGAAGGTACTAATTTAACACAACAAAACGAATTTCATATCCGAAAAAAGCTATTGAATGTTTCAATTGTAGCTTAAAATTTGCAAAAAATTTGTTTTGTAAGCTGCAGTTTAAAAGGCAATTACCCAATCCTGGCGCTTAACGTTTTATAGCATGAAAAATAGTATGAAACTGGGAATACATTAAAAAGATTCTGGAACAGAATTCCAAATATATTCAAAAAATAATGGCTCACGGTTTTCAAGCCGTAATTGAATGCATTTTTTTTAGCAAAAATGATGCAGTAACTGCCCCCAAGAGTAATTCAATAATGAGGCAATTTCTTTTAATCAACAGCAAAGTCTGGTCTTAATGATTTTTAAAACGCATGTGCTTTTTTGAATCACCCGAAATGGAAGATGTTTAGGTGTAGTGAAAACTTCATGTTCAGTAAATTTTACTCTCTGGTCAATCATTCATAGTTACAACATTTGCCCTTGCTGTTTGTTATTTGTTCCTTAGGTAATAGATAGGAAAGGTGCAGTTCTGAACTTAACCAACAAACGAGACAAACGCCATTGATTGAAGTGAAATGGCCGACTATTTGTGCGCAAGAACAATACCTTACAAATTATTAAATTGGATAACATCTGCAAATTGACTGTCTTGGCAATAGATGTAAGCCCTGGTTTGCAAAAAAATACATTTTCCGCGAAGAAACTCAACCATAATTAAATGTTTTGGGCTCGAGAGCAAGTTCTGAATTCCTCTCAACCTCTACAAGATTAAAGAGCTTTCGAAAAGGGTTCCATTCCAACAGCATGACCGTTGTATTTCGTTAAAAACAATTAATATCCAAGATTATGTGGTTCCAGGCAAGTTAACAAATTTTTGAATTGAAAAAAAATCCGCATAAACAAAAAATGTCATGTAAGCTAATGAATGAATTAGTCTAATGATTGGACGCACTGAAAGTTTAACTAATTGCTAGTGAATTGTAATATTAGGAAATAAAAACCTAACCAGTCGTAAACAGACAACAATGTGAAGTATCTTGTTTTGCTTAAACACGATATCACTTTTTAAATGTAACATTTAAATGTATGTTTTTGCTAATGCGCACTGATACATATGTTAAAAAGCAGCAGCAAATTAAAGGTCAAGGGGTATAGAATGTTGTGAAGCAAACTTGTGACAGGAAGCACTGCTGTATATACTTATTACACTAGTCCATTGTTTTTCTGTGTTCTTCGACAGATTTGACGTCGCAGATAAGAACGCAGAAAAAACTGTTTTAAAGTGATAGATTGTCAATTTGGCATTGAAAAAGAATGCTCAACTTGTAACAAGAAAGCAACCCAACACTCTTAGCCTGAGTACAGACTCAAGACCCTCATAATGATTTCAAACGATTGCCTTCAACAGCATGATTCTCTTGCAGGAAATGTTACATGTCATATCTTACTCAATGAAATAAACCTAAACAGCTGCGAAATATGAAAAAATACCATAAAATAAATCCTTGACTTTCAAAATACGGAAATCGGCTTGAATAAGATTATGCGAACGAATTCACATGGATTAATAAGATGCATTATGGAAGATCCTGTGGTCTAGAAAGTGTGCAAAACATCGCTGTTTTTCTAATGAACTCAAACTTGGATATCTTCAAACGAAAGCTTTTGTCACTCTGGATGCAGGAAGTTGAAACGAAAATCTGCCCTACTTTTACAGGAGAAAACAGAATTCAGAGAAATAATTTTTAAGGAAAAAAGAATTGCATATCAAAAATCTGTTATCCTTAGTTTGCCAATTTTTCAAATGAAGAAATTACACCTATGAAATAGGATTTTTCAGAATTTTAATTTTAGTTTTGCTCATTGTTCTATATTAACACTTTAGTTAAAATTGGAAAAGCAACATATAGAAATAATAACCAAATTATCGTTTATCGTCGTAAAATTAACGTCAAATGTCTAAACCAAAAACTAATTTCAAACACGTCTCTTGTCAAAAAAACAAAGCAAAGAAAAAAAGAAAGTTGCTTGCAAAACAGATAGCAAACCTGCGTCTATGGCTTTCTGGCCATTTCCGAATTTTGAATAACAAAACAATAGCATCTTTGCCGTTATCGTTTATAACGTAATCAATGTGTGCCTCTGCAGAAGCGCTCTCGAATACTACCCATTGCTAACATTGTGATCTTTTGCGGTCTCGAGATTGACTTTCGTATGGTATATCATTCAAATTTAGCCTACGGTCGGTTTCGGTGCATTTACTTACCAGATCAGAAATATCGCTAAGTCTTACTGGTTTACCGGATATTTGGTACTTTTCCAGCACCCGAATCAGTGCTTTTATTTTCAGTTTCAGGCACATACACTTGCTATTCTTGCAAGGTGTTGGTTTCTGCCCTGGGCACAGGCGGAGCCCTGAATAGCACAAGGCTAGACTAAGCAGGGCGACCCCGGTCCTTCCTTTTGATGTGACCACACCTCGTGATTCCTTTTGCCTTTGCATGGAATTACAGAGAGTTGGCAGCTGTCCTCACATTTTCGCAAGTACGACCTTGCGGGAATCGAACCTCCGACCTTACGATCGTGAGTCAGGCTTCGCTACTGTGGCTATTAGGGAAGGTATTATGGCAATATCTCATAAATTTCAAAAGTCTATCAAGAAGTTACTGGCTGCACGAATTATAAAAAATTAAACATTTTAGAAACATGAATTGAAATGTGAAATAAGTATAATGAAAAATTTTAAACTCAACTTTGGAATATTTTGAACTTTCATCTTCTATGCTCGTCAGTGGCTCGTCATTGGAAGTCGCGGCTTCTTTGCCACCCAAAGAAAATAGCGGCGTTTAATTTGGAAGAGTTTATTTTCTAAGTAAATTTGATCTAGTACCATGCATCGTGTAAATACAACATTCCTAAGTCTAACGATAAAAATATTACCTAAAATTCTACGAAATGTTTTTCCTGTTACGCATTGATTGTTAACTTAATCAAAATTACCTTGTTTGACATTTTTGAAGCCTTGTAACTTAGAGGTATTAATTTTCGAAGTTGAAATTGTGTGTTACCCTCAAACCAGAGCTTTTGCAGCATGGCCTAAAGGAAAGTAATTTATTTGGGGGGACTCTGATGTTCGTTTGTTGTTCGTCATTTTGGAAAAGAACGTTTTTAATGAACAAAGCAATTGTTGGTAAAAAAAAGCTTACCCCTTTTATAATCAGTTGTGTAATTCATTGTTGCACTTTATCATAAGTTATCCCCAAGGAGTTAACGTCAAGTTAACCCTACATTCAATTTTCATTTTTTCATTTTTATATTGAATGTAGCAAAAATCTCGATGCCCATTGTTAAACAGCTTGTGAATACCTTGCTTGTTTGCAATCAGGATCCGGGAGATTTCCCCAAATGAAAGACTTTCGGTAGGTCTTTCTGCAAAGAGCTGTGGTTTGAGGGTGATGCGCAATTTAAACTTTGAAAATTAATATCTAAGTTACCAGGCACCAAAAATGTCAAACAAGGTATGTTTCATTAACTTAACAATCAATGAGTAACATCGAAAACATTTCGTAGCATTTTAGGTAATATTTTCATCATTAGACTCAAGCAAATCCGTAGCCTTTTGGAGACACCTGGTACATGCTCTCTGTCCTGTCATTTAAGTCTTGTTTTGTAAACACTTGACAGTGTTTAAATTTCAAATGAAACATATTATGTAAGATCAACTTTCCTCAATAACTAATGTTAATTAATACAATCAACTGCATTATTTCGAAATTAAAAATTACAATCATTGACGAGATTAAATCAAGAGAGCATTAAATAAATTTTCTTGAATTTAAGTTTTAATTTGTCATAAATTTCCACTCTGATGTTAAATTCAGCAATCTATTCTTGCATTTGAAATTAGATTAGTTTAAATATGTATTAAATAAAAAAAAAATGAACAGAAAAATAAGTCAGTTAAAAACCTCCCGTTGAGCAAACTTCAATGATTTTAAAATTCAGCACAACAAAACAACTAGCAACAGACCTATTCAGCTTCGGTTTGCTTATACCCAATTCAAGTCATGTGACCAATCTTTTGATAAATCATCTTTCGAATTTTTTTAACATATTTTATGACATGAAAACTCGTGCTTTAAATTCACGAAGTAGAAGAATACAAAGTTCCCAAGGGTTTTGTCACGGTTTTGGCTCGAATTGGGTGTAAACAAACCTTATAGCTGAATAGGTCTATTCATAGACTGACATAAACTTTCGTTAAACTTCAACCAAACGATGGATTTTTCAGTAGATTTTGTGTTAAATAAAATGCAGTGAAAACATCCAGTCATTTGGCTACCTTGTCCAGAGTTGTACATACGTGTTGAACGTTGTCCAGGGTTGTTCAGTGAAAGTTGATTGCTTTTAAAAATCTTACTCGACAAAATACAGGAAAGAATTAAGTTTACATTGTTCAGAGGTGCTGTTCAGTCTTGTAGAGTCGTTTAGGCGGGTTTCCAACATTGCCGAGCGCACCCATGTGTATTAATGAATCTGGACAGCATTTTTTTTGCGCCAAAACGCTTAAACAGCAAGAAATGCAGCAACAATCCAGTAAACAAAATCCAGTAGTTTGGCCACCCTCTTTGAACAGCTCTGAACACCTCTGTATATCGCTCAGCATTTTACAAATGTTGAGCAAAAACTCCAGTGAAAAAATCCATCGCTTGGCCGTAGCTTTAAAGAAGCAACATCTCGCTTCCCAGAATTTGTTCCGAGGCCATACAGCAAAAAGCATCCCAATTTCGTGTATTAAATTAAAAATATTTTACTTGTGGTAAGGTTAAGCACTGACACCTTTCCAAGGTCACTTGTCATATTTCAATGGACATTTGCATTCATTGAATAAGTAAAATGGAACTAACATCAAATTCATTTACCCAAATGTTATATCTTTGCTAATGCACACCTCACCTCCCAGCGTAGCGACTGTCTTTTCTTCCTCGTTGGAACTTGATAGTTATTAGGCTTATGACTGTGCTGCGGCCTCTAAATAAACAAAACCAATAATTATGGTAATGATAAGACGAATAAAAATTAATGTATGTAAAAAACTCATGAAGCCCACCGCCAGTGCTGTAAAAAATTTTTTCTTTCAGGGAACCTAACAAATAATGCAGAAATTTTTTGTCAGAAAAAAAGGTGGCCGAGGCTTGTGATTTTATGGACAGCAAAAGGTCGTAATGGGTGATACCGTCTGTTGTTTTGGGGTGCTGAAAGTGAACCACTGGAACATCTTTTGTCCCATTAGATTCAGCCAAAATGACCAGTACTTTATCAGCTTCAGATTGAATTTTTCAACATTTATTATTTTATTTTTGGAAGTACTGACTCAAAAGTTTCTGCCAAGGTTGACATTTTCTGCGAACCTATTCCCCAGGTTCTGATGCTTTTTGCAGCTCTGCCCACTGCTTTTCAAAAAATGATACGCTTATGAAAAAGAACTCTTTAAAAATAATCGAAGAGTCGTTTTCACATGTTTTCATAAGTACGTAAAAGCAATGTGAACAGGGTCTAAAACCGGCACACAGACGGAGCAGTGCGTATGAGGCATCAGTGCTGATGACAATTTACACCCAAATGTCTTTATAAATAAGATTCTTTGTATGATTTCATCCCAAAAATATTGAGTTACAATCTAAAGATTTCGAAGTTAAAGTGGATTGCGCATTAATATGTAAACATATTCACCTGCGAATGTCTACCGTGAGTCAAAAATTATTAGTAAATTTTGGCTAAAAATCAGGATGTGGTTTCTCATAGTCAAAATATTATTGGCGGGTCCTTACTGTAAAGCATGAACGTGAATTCTAAACAAATTAAAATTATTCATACAACGATCTTTTCATGTTTCCAATGACCTACAAAGTATTCTGTAAAATGCACACATACCTCATAAACTTGACAATTCAGCATTTGTTCCTGAAAAAATCAGAAAAGCTTTTACAATGACTTTCGAAGCTTCGGCCTTCAGTATATAACACTAAAAACATCTTCGCAATGAAATGATTTAAATTAACGAACTGAAAATAAATGCTTGTCAAAAAGTGAGTAAAAAAAAGCTGTGACGTTCGCGAAAATATAAATTGATGATTTAACAATTTTTGACTCAACAAATTTGACAACTAGTGTCTAGATGAAATGCAAAACTGGATATTACTTTTTTGGAATAAGATCGAATATTTAGGGACTGCTCATATGTAATATAATCATCACCGGAGATACCGGACATATAATCTCCGGAATGTTTTCGTTACGTGTTCAAATGGAACAGGATAACTGCCGGGATAGAAATTTAATTGGAAAAATTCGCAGATAGTAGCAATATGAACACAATTAAAAACCATAAAGATTTACACCAACAAGCCGACATCTCGTCAAAAAGTTATACCGGAATATTTCGCTTCATGGGAGCAGACCATTAGTCTGGCGAGTTTTTAGCAAAATGCTAAAACCGATCTCACGGAAAATTGTAATCTGGTCTCGAGATGGAGAATATTATAGTCAACTGGCAGTATTTCATAAGAAAGCCCAGCGAGGGGAAATGAAAACTTGTTCGAAATAGCGAAAATTCAAAATAACCGGCAGTCGAAATAGGGTATGTTAACTGTGGCTGAAAAGTTGTCAGAAAAGGATTGAAACCATGATCAAAATCGACAATGTTTCTTCATGGCAATGATCACAAATACCGGGTGTCCAAAAAAGGCAACAGCTTTGATCTAGGCTATCCCTGAAAGATACACTTAAATTTTATTCAAAACAAGTTTTAAAATAGTTCTTGGCAATCAACTTAAAAACTGCTACTAGTTTGTTAATATTTGTGCATCGAGAGTCGAATCGAGGTAATAATTCAGAAAATTAAAATTCGTCTATAGCACCAAACAGAGGTCTAGATTGTGGTCTAAACCACGTTTTTTGATCTCCTAAATCATAGCCTTTTACAAAATGAATTTAATGGTGCTTGGAGCCACACTCAGACAGAAATCCAAAAACTGAAAATTAAACCTTAATTTTTACCAAAAACCTACTAAAATCAAACAACATATTTAATTTTCAAATTTACTTATAGACAACTCATTTTCAAAATATATTTTGGAATCGTTATTAAGAAATTTTATTCAAATTCTTTCTTTAAATGTTACTATCTCAATCCTCAAACGACCAATATCAAACGACAAATATACTAATTCTGAATTTAAATGGATTTACAACGGAGTTATATTATTGTTATTGCTCGCCGACCAAATGTCCGATTCGGGAAGTCTTAACATTTTAAAATTGTTTTCAAATGGCTTTGCAGGTATCTCTCTTTCGTCTGACGAGAATTTGGTTTATCTAGGCCAACTGGGAAAAACTCGAATTATTTTGTGCAACATCTATCAATTTCAAATTCAATTGGCTTTTCCCTGGAGATTAAATTTTCCTGATTAACTTTGTATCCCGGCAGATATCCTGTTTCATATGAACATAAGACAAAAACAGCCCGAAAAAAATGTTTCCCTGTATGCCCGGATATCTCGCCTGATATGAAAAAGCCCTAAGTAAAAAGTAAGGTTTACTGTAAGATTGCTGTAAAAAATAAAAACGTGCATGGGTATCATTGAGAGGTTAATAAATTTGTATTTATATGTTCTATTCTTTCCAGTCAGCATACATAACTCATAATTTCATGCACCAAACTTGAGAAAAATGTGCACGTAAAACATTTTTAAATTCTTACTCTAACATTCCATCGAAGAGAATTGTGTCTTCGTTCTCCAGGTACTCCCTGCAACTTCCACTCTTCTTTAAATTGATGATATCTACAGAAAGAAACTTGAAGTCAGAAAACAGTACCTTCGCCGTCACAGTTCGATAGAATACGATCTAGCTTTAATTTCCCAGTGAGTTAGAAAATCGATTCGAGATGCTATGGATACAGTCAAACTCGCATAAGTCACATCGCGTCAGACTAAGGAAAACTATTCAACTTACACAAACTCAGACCTTATATGCGAAATAATTTGAAAAGAAAATTCGGATGGGACTTTCATGTTTGTCGAAAATTTCCTGAATTAAAGTGCATATAAAACTTTTTATTGCTTAATATGAAGGAACGTCTGGTGAAGTCAAGCTTTTCTCGGTTTTTCAATATCTTTGCTAGTTGTTGAAATATGAAGGTTTGAAGATGAAGTTTTAGTGGTAAAAAGTGACGGCGAAACGCCAACAGAATTTCACTATTTGTGACGTAATTAGGTTGTGTTGTAAAAATGGGAAAATATGAAAGTACAGATTACTCAAAAACTATTAAAGCACAGTCAATAACAATTTGCATAAACAACTAAACGGCAATCAACATTGTCTTACATAGAATTTCGTCGCCATGACAACATGTTAGTTACCAGACCTCTCAAATGAAAATTCAAAGAGATCTTATTATTTAGTGAATTGCGTAAAACAGTTTTTTAAACATAATTTCAATAGTTCCTAGCAAGCTTGATGTTGAATTAACATCTTCAAAATTATAATATTTACTACGGGAAATGAGGTAAAAATAAATTGATCTAGTCTGGTAGATAAATTGATCTAGTCTAGTCTGGTAACTAGTTAGTTGATGTGGCAAACATTGTGTGAATTGTCAAAAGTTTTTCACGGATCATTTGTTATACTTGCCATATTTCAACAACTTTCTTTCATTAACTTACTTTCACAACGCAAACACTTTACGTCACGAATTCGCAATTTTTTTTAATTTCACCCATTGCGAAAATCGGGCACTGAGGTCTCAACTTCAAAGCATAATATCTCGGGAACTAAACGAGATATTGAAAAAATTGAAAAAATCACGAGCCCCTAAACTAGAGTGGCAGGGATAGCATTAAAAGATCGAAAGGCCTTGTTTCCATAATGGTCCATTTAGAAGATTGTGGTTAAAGAGGAAAATAAATAAATAAAAAGATAAAAAGTGGACGCTGCTAAAAGGTCTATCAGGATCATACCTATGAGCATATTTTTCAAATCCTTAAAGTATCTTATCACTAAGGTGTAATAAACACGTATCTGTGGAGTGCTGAGCTCGAAGACCGAATTGATATTTACAAAGTATTGGAAATGGAATTTATCGAGGTAGTCTTGTGTTTGATTTTGTATTACCTTTTCAATTATTTTTGCGATCAGAGGTAATAAGGAGATTGGTCGGTAAATTTTTGGTTCCCCTTTCGATCCTTTTTTTAAAAAGTGGCTTTAATTTAGCTTGTTTGCAAGATTCGGGAAATTCACAATGGACTATTGAAAGATTGCACAATTGAGGTATGGGTGTCGCTAAGGCGATTGCACCATCTTTAACAAATTTTCCTGAAATTTTATCAATACCCATTGCTTTTGATGGATGAATATTTTCCAAAAGCTCGTGTACATTTTCCACGATAATGGGTAGTAAAGAAAATGAATTAGGCGCGAGATTCAAAGGTTGATAATAATTTTTTATTTTCATAATAATAATAATAATATATCGATATTTATACAGGTTTTCTTGGTCAACTAAGAACAGCTGCTATAAATCAAGGACCTGTGTCCAACGAAAAGTAGTAAAAACTATTATTTACAATATAAGGTTTCTTTCAACTTAAAAATTAAAATCAAAGTCGTTACATCTGTTCTTAATTGAGATCTCACAATTGAGTTCTCATTTTTCAGTTCAGGTGGCAATCTGTTGTAGATCTGTACACCTTGATATTTGAATGATTTTATTTATGCAGTGTGGATATTCTGAGAGTTTTTTAACAAGTCAGATGCCAAGTTGGAGAAGAAATTTTTAAAATATTACAAAGTCTCTTTTCTTCTTTTTTTTATCATGCTTTGAGCTTCGTTTCGTGCTTCTTTATATTTGTAGTAGTTGGAGCTTATCTTAGATTTTTCGAACTTTATAAATAATTTGTCTTGGACATTTATTTTTTCCAGGACTTCATTATCAACCAACACTCGAGGGTCTTTTTTAATTCTGATTTCCTTAGGAGGTGCTACTTGGTCGATGACATTCGTTATCGTATCAATAAAATGATCGTATGCTGTATTTAGGTTTTCATATTCCAAATACTTTGGAAACTTAGTTTGATTTAATTTCTCCAAAAAGACATGTCTTGTATAATTTTTAAATGACCTAGTTTTTATGTAAGTATGTTTATTCCTTTTATTTCGGGCGATTTTTTTCGTGCAGAAGCTTAATTGATGATCACATAGTGCAACATCAAGAACACCAAACTGTGAAATTTTTGTGGTTGTTAGTATGTGGTCAATCAGAGTTGACGATTTATCTGTAATACGAGTCGGTGAATCGATTATTTGCTTGAACCCATGGAGAGAACAGAATTATTTGTGATGTTTAATGCGATTCGATGATTCTTTATTTTTATTCAATAAATTGATATCTAGATCACCTAAAACGAAGACTTCTTGATTATCAAAATTTATAGTTTTCGAGATTGCAATTGTGAGTTCATTAAAGAAGTCTGAGACGTCTGGGAGTCTATAAAAAATCCCAACCAAGATTGGTTTGGTTTTTGGCAGTTGGAGGTCAAAGACTACATTTTCCAATTTCGATGAGAAGTTGATTCTTCTATCAAATGTTAGGTCATTTCTTACGTAGCAAGCCATTCCACCTCCATGTCTATTTCGGTCACATCTTTGGATACTATTAGCCATCGATACATACTTCGCCGTCTAGAATTGTTTTGTCTAGTTTTGTTTCAGATATTCCAATGATGGCAGAATTGGATTTATTTGCAATTATGCAAAGTTCATCAATTTTGGATAAAAGGCTGTTAATGTTTAAGTGGAGGAAGTGGAGCCCTTTTCTATTAAGGAGTTCCCAAATACTGCAACCTGTGTTTAAAGAAGGAAAACTGGTGTGAGTTTGACTGTAGCAATTATTTGCATATTTTAGGGCCTATAAACAAGGGGGTAGGATAATCATCGTGTTAGAATAGTCTGAAGCCCTGAATTCTACTCTAACTTTTGGAATCCGGATTATCTTTTGCATAAGGATCATCCAGTGATATGATGATCCTCACTACAAACATCTATTGTCCTTAAGCAAAATAAATCACCGTTAAAAGTTTATTCACTTGCAAGGATGATCTTACCTAGAGAAAATCCCTTGTAAAAGCTCAGTAAATAAACTTTAGTGATAGAATGATTTTTGGGCAAGGTTGATTCGTCGCAAATTCATGGATACTTTCGACAACGAAAACGTCACCTCAAAACCCTTATATTAAAAAAAAAACTATATATATAATACATTTAAAACAGAAAAAACTAGGAGCTTCTCATCAGAAACTCCCTCGCATTATAGAATAAAAATGTTCGTGTCATATACACATAAAATAATAAGTTTAATTGGGTAGTAAAGAAAACAAGTATATACCTGTTTACAGGATCAAACCTGCGGCTTCTTCCACGATTAGTCGGAGCAGTAACAGGGCGAATATCTAAAACACGTTAAAATTTTGTGAGCCATTAAACCTAACATAAACATATATAACCAAGATCAATCGGGAAATGTACCTGGAAGTCAGACATGAACACAGGAACCAGAGTTCAGTCTACCATCCAGTAAAAACTCACTACAAGAAACCAATCTTTCTCGAGCAAACAGCTAGAAACATTAGACATTTATATATAAATGTACAAATTCTTCCATCACCTTTCATTATTTTAAAGTAAATTTTGTCAAAGATTTTTGTTAAAATACAAAATTTCAACCTGAAATATCTTATATTTGAAGATTCTTTTATGGGGTTTCTATTGCACGTCAAATTGCGGTTTACTCAATCTAGGATGTATGGATTGCAGACATAAAATAACATCCCAAACCATATCTACCAGAACAATGTAGCTTTAAAGCCCAATTAACAAAATAGAATGGCTTGAACTCATAACACTAATAGTTCCGAATATAGCAAGAATATGGAATTTTATAAGTTGGTAAAAATAAGAAAATTAAACTTTTTCGACAAAGAATGAGACTGAAATTAGCGCCACCAACAAGGGCAGATTACGTTTTCACCCAATCACAATCAGTGCGCTTGTTTGCAATTTCACAATCAATTGCATTGGTTGAATCACAAGCATCCCGTCCACTCTCTCTGTCTTGTTGACCAAACTGGGCAACTTCAAGCACTGCCAAATGCTTTGTCTTGGCAGAAAGCAAGAATTTTTAACGTTTAGTTAAAGACAGTCAAACAAATTTTGGCAAATTTAATAATCCAGATAGAGGAAATAAAATTTGAGGAATATGAGTACATATATCAAAAGATTTTATATAGCACAACATCCATGCAAGACTATGGCAGAACTCTGGATCTAACAAAAATCTTGACTGGGAAAAGATAACAATTCCCCAAATTTCAATGAAAAACGAATGATTCATAATGTTTTCAATCTTGACTTTTAGAGGGAATTCCTTGCTCAATCAGTGCACACAATACTTCAAAAGATAGATTGGCCTTTCAGCTAAACGCTCAAACTGATAGTATTTTAAAATCATTTTAATTCGTTGAGGTACCAGCGTTCTCTCCTATAAAGATTTTTTTGGCCACCCGGTAAAGAATCTAGCAACGGTCATTTTTAAAGCTTCTCAGAACGGCTGAAAAGAGATCAACTCAAATTAATCTTTCTTGTGGGGAGTAATGTTGCCAGTGGCCATCTGTAGACAACATCCTGTGCAACAGTTATCTTTCCTCATGTTTATTCTGGTATTTACTATTTTGTAACAGTAACTTTAGTTAAGCTAGTCAAATGGTTGCATAACAGTGTGGGGCCAAAAATGGACTTCATAAGCCATGGATGAACTGTGTTATTATTAAATAGTTGAGTCAAACATTGTTGCTTTCCATCAGTTTAAACTCCAAAGTTTAAATTTGCAATCAAGCCAAAACAAGAGCTTTGGCTGTAATGATAATGCAAACAGGCTACCCAGTAAAAACACCCAAATTATGTTACCCTGATAAGGCAAAACCTTTTCACATATTAATTCAAACAACAAACCACACTTACATGATGGCAAAATTCCTTTGTACCCCTTTGTACAAAATGATGTTGAAGATATTGATGAATCTCTGTCGTCTTTGTACTCCTCTTGATCATCTTTAAATGGCAGAGTTCTCAGTCTCTCTTCTATCAATGTAATATCTGAGGCCTCACTTTCGGTTTCAGTCAATGTTTCGTCAAATACTCGAACAACACCATCTCGTTTCCTGAAAAACAAAAATTATATTTATTCCCTATTTATTTATTTAAATTTCATATATCTATGGGGAGGGTTGACATTCAGTGCAAAAACTGATTTTCAAGGGGCCCTTCCATATATCAATATTAATATCAATTAATTCATAGAATAAAACCAAAACTAATTTACAAATAATACATATGATATATAATTATAAAAACAATTCATAAAAGCCTATTTACAATATAAAAGACCATGTATATCCACATACACATTGCATCGCAGATCAAGAAGGTAGAGCAGCAAAATAGCCTTGTGGTAAGCAATTTTTTTTTAATTAATTAATACAGTAACCCTAGGATCAGAAAGGAAATTTCAAGTGAAAGATGTTATCTTACTTGCCATAGTTGGATTAGAAAATATTAACCACCTTCCTACAGTGAGATATGTTATCTTACTTGCCATAGTTGGATTAGAAAATATTAACCACCTTCATACAGTGAGATAAATTCCTACAAATTCACCTCTGACGCACTTAAATCTCCCACCAGCCTCTGGACTAAAAAGATTTAAACTAAAAACATAAATTTGGATCAATTGTAGCGTTCTTTGTTTAAATACAATTCTCCATTCAACTATAATTTACAATGTCTGATTTCAAAAATAAATAATTTACTTTCTGGAGAGAGTTTGCAAAGAGCCAGTTCATAAATCCATCATAAAATAACAGCAAATTAAAAAGTAGTTGCAAACAGTGATTCGTTTTAAAAATCAGTCCCAAATTTGCAGGAAAGAGTTATTTTGAAGCCCGTTTACATTGCTTCGTTTTCATCCTAATATGTATTTCTACCTATGCGCTTAGGCTACGTTTACACTGTACCAGATCACTTTTTGTTCCAGGAAAAATGATCCAATATAACTTTGTACCTACTTTCTTTGTACCTATTCTTATTCAGTCCATGAGAAATATTTCTCGCCTTTTTTCCTTTTGGCGTTTCCTTCATTTGATCTACTGTTTTGGACATTTTTAAAACACTTTTAAAACTGTCTTGCGAATTCTTGGACTTGATTCCTTGGCATGGACTTGATGAGTAATCTTTTGATTGACATGTTTTGGCGGTATTCTTTTGTTTACCAAGGATTCACGCGTGTTAATACTGCCAAGTACGCATACTCGTTGTGCTGAACAAGAAGTGATCTGGAACAGTGTAAACGCGACAGCAAAACGAACACATTTTGATCCGGCACTGTGTAAACGCAAGCGACAGGGAACACTTTTGTATCAGTTCAAAAGTGATACGGTACAGTGTAAACGCAGCCTTAAACTACTCCGATATGAAAACGGAAACCAGGGGTAAATATTCTTTACAATAATTCATTATTTTTCGTTTGAATTAACAGCTTCCAACGAGAATTCACAATAAACTTCATTATTTTCCCCCAGCGGAATATTACAGCATTTTGAAGAATATTCACCTCTGATGGAGACCTATGAAATGCACTTTGAAAACAACGTTAACAACTACAAAACTTGTTGACAAGCCAATTTGAAAGTGAATTTACAACATGGCTGACTCATATGAAATCACTGGTGGTACTTGGAAAATTTAGATTGGTGTGAACTGTCTTCAAAGCTTGTTTGTTGTGTTTACAGCAGCAAATCTTGTCTGTGTCCTTAAAAAAAACTTTATCGATTACACAGCGTTTCCCTGGAGCAGTTCAAACACCCCTCCATTTCCTCAGGCCCCATTTACACTGCTTCGCATTCGTTCTTGATTCGTAATGATTTATATCATAGCGTTTTTATTTGAATACGACGCAGTGCAATGTAATGAAACCAAACAAAGTACGAAACCAAATAAGAAATAAATGATTACCCTTCTCCCATACTCACCGCATCAACGAATACCACTAAAAGATGAACATTAAATTATGTAAAGAATTCAAGCTTTTAACTGAAAAACAAACCTGGCAACTTTTCGTCTTGTCACAGAAGAAGCTCGCGATGAATCAAGATCAATATTTTCGCTATTAGCAGAAGAAATCGAAAGTCTGGGCGATTGTTTTCTCAGTGTACGTTGTTTTTTGTAGCCAGCATTTTCTTTTTCTTCAGAATCGTCGCAAAGTACCTTCGGAAAAAGAACTAAGAAATAAGTTCAAAAGTTCCAAAAATGCTCTGGACAGCAGTTGATATACCAATCTTCATGTTTTATATCCAAATCCCGATATCCTTCAACTTATATCCAAATCACCAAAAAATTGTTCTTCATGTTTTAAGGCTTTGTGGGCATTTCACAAAACAATATAGTTTGATTAAAAATGATACTTCCCAGAAGGAGAAATTCTGCTATATCTGAAAACAGCATATAATTTCACAGAAAATAAAATTTCCAAGATTCTTTTCATATAAACCATATAATACCAGGAATGCGAGGCTTAACATCGCGTTGCGGGAAAGTGTGCGCCGCGCACAATTTCCAATTGCATATACAATGCGAGAAAAGAAGACAAATGTTAAGATAAAGACAATGCAAGCAAAGAAGAAACTGAGAACAGAAAATACATTGTG
>JAYJMH010000301.1:0-30434 GCA_036873815.1 Phacellophora camtschatica
TGGACAACGTTGACCACTACACCATACTGTGAGTAGATATCGGCACACCCTGACAAGGTTAGCAAGAAACGAACGTTCATGACCTTGCCAAGAAGCTGTCTAGCCTCATCGGCACTTTTTTTCTTTGAAGCGTCAGTGGGATCTTGTGCTGCTTCGATCTTCTTCTCCTCCAGACACGTAAGTATAGCCTGCATATCATGGTGGACATTTCTGTAGACCAATCGTCGGCTATTAGCAAATCTAGTGTCAGAAAATTTTACAAGGGCCTTTAAATGCAACTTCCAAGCAGCAGATGCTTCCACCAGTTTTTCGTAATTTTTCCCCCAGTTAAAGAGCCTGAAAAGCGCGGAACAAGTATCTGTGTCGCTTACCAGCCAAGAAAATTCTCTCTCTTTGCATAGATGTGTATCGATGAGGCCACTCTTGTGCAAAGCGTCCCAGCCCCATAGAACAGTGTCACATGGTAAGCCATACGCACGCTCTAATTATTTCTCGACCCCTAGATGAAAATATTGACCGTCGAATGACCCGCCTTCAATCTGGGAGGCATGTACACCAAACAAATCAAGGCCTTCTTTCTTAATATTATTGGCTAGATCTTCTCCTTTATGTCCCTTAACAATTGGTTGGCCCAAGCTGATTATTTGAATGAATTCAGGTGCCCCTGGAACAACAGTAATAACTGAAAGAAACTGGCGCGTCCGGTGCTTATACGTAGCTTTATCGGCAGTAATGTTAAGGGGAGGGAGATGATCAGTCTGCAGTAACTTTCCTGACAAAAATGCCTTCACTCTTTCGTCAACTGCCTTGGAGACAAATGGACGGAAAGCCGCAGGAAACAATCTGCTGTGGTTCAGCTCCCCAACCTTTGCACCGCCTTTCTTCATAATTAACACATCATCTTCGTAATCTGTGTAAGGTCTTCCCTTGGTGTATAATTTTATGCACAAACGGCCAAGATTCATTCCAGCTTCTTTATTCAATTTTTTTTCTTCTTCATTTTTCTCTTCTTCTGCTTTTAACCGTTCTTTGTGCTGTTTTCCATCTATACAATGTCTCTTAACATTCTTTTTCAAATTTACAAAAGCACGTGGGAGATATTCGTCTTCGTCAAATTTAGCAACTTGGTCTTGGTTATACACAAAGACTCTAACTTCATTCGATGCCTCTTCACTATTTCCTGAATCACAAACTCTGCATACAAGCTGGCTCTTTTCAGGACAGTACTCAAATCCTACAGTTTCAAGTTCTTTTAAAGATCTGGCTACTAATATCACACTTTGAAGCTCTTTGTTTGTAAATTCTCTTGATTCTTTCACATTCTTCGGGAAAGTAATATTCTTCTTTTGGATTTTCCCCACTTGCTGTTGTAATTTGTCAATTTTTGCAAATATTGTGTCAAATTTGTCTTGGTGAGTAACGGCATCCTTCTTCCCTCTTTGTAATGGGTCTAATGTTGTCGTTGTAAGAACGTTGCCAACCGGTGTCGAAGACCGAGTTTCGTGAGAAGGGAGGTCTTCTTCGTTTGAACTAAGGCACTGCTCATTGATAACAGAAGGTTTTGCAACTTTCCTTGGTATATCGCCCTGCTCCTTGTTTGGTGAACTACTATCTTGTGTCCTTTTGTCCCCAACTGCAGCGTCCTTTGATATTTTATCGGTGTTTCTTACAAATGAAATTCTTTTTTGTCCGTGAGGAGTAAGGTCGCTCGAATTTTCTTCTGGGTGTTCTATTACGAGATGATTTTTGTAGTTCTTCCTCAGAATTAAATTTTTACATCTGCGACATTTAACCTTCAGAGTTTCGCTCATATACTTCGCTTCAGAGTTTCTTGCTGTTTCACGAGTGGCTTAGCTTTTCCAGACATCATTCGACTTCTAGAGAAGCATCGTTGAAAAATCTTTTATTAACTTATCGTATCGTTGCAAACTGCGCCTTTTATCATAATTTTTCTTTACTGGCATCTAGTTTCGTTCTCGTGGGACGATACCTCCCCGGTCTATTATCAACTTTTCACATTTGATTGTTGTGTTAGTTAAATATGACGTATGATTCTGGTTTATCACACCGTTGTTTGTAAAGAAATTATAGCCTATTATCAAAGAAACAACAACCACTCAAACTTACGTCACCAACCCTCAATGACGTATTCCTTTGGCCTCATTCTGGATCTTAACCTCTTAACGGTTTAACTTCCGCAAAGTGATAGAAAAGCAGGACGAAGGATAAAATTGTGAAATTGCTCAACATTCAACAAATCTTCATTAAAATGAGCCCACTTCATTAACTCTGGTCATTAATGGCAGGTTTTTCATAACAATTTAGAGGGTGCAATACACTAGTCAACTCGAACTCAGTTCCTATATGTGTAGGTATTATTATATAATGTTAAATTAGGCCTTTAGTTCATATACTAATCATACAACACAATACGCTGTAATGTTACTCCTCTAAGTTAAAGCTGCTGGATAGTTATTATACTCTTGCTAATTCTTAACATTTTCATTTTATTTGAAATCGAATATGAGAATAACACATTATTAATATGTATGAATATGATATGATGAGAATATGACATATATGATAATGATGAACTTCTGCTGAATCTCCTCTTGTCATCAGTGACGGTGTTTCAAATCACCTTTGTTGTTGTAAAAATGTTTTTGAATGGAGAAATCAATCAACCAAAATCTACTAAGTCATTAGTTAATTTTAAGTATAACAAAATTATTTGTGATGTTTCTAATCTTTAAAAAATTTTTGTAAATGTTTTTAAACTATACCAGGTAGCTCGACTCGAGTGCTCTTTATTATAATATCTTGAAGGTTTACATTAGGGTAATGAGAAGCAGCAGCAGGTAGGAAGGCGTTTACCTGGCATAAAAGTTTCTTTCAAAGTTTCTACAAATTAGAATTTATGAAAAATAAGTGTAAAAGTTTTACTTTCAGAAATTTTTAGCTGTTCAGAAAGTTCTGTAGTTTTGCAGACTAAAAAAGTTGCTGAATTTGTATTATTATGATAAAAGTAGAAATGTTTTTTAGATTTCTTTCTTTCTTTCTTTCAAAAACCTTTATGAAAAGCTTATTTTATACTTTTCAAAATTTTGGCTGAAAAACTTTCTGCTGGACCTGAAAATTTTCTGGGAACCAAGTTCCCAGGTTCCGATACATTTTGCAGCTCTGTGACACATGACCCTTTGATACTGTTTTGGAAATTTTACAAATTAGACTCTGGTCTTTTGTGTATGAATCTGTGAATTAGAGTAATCCGTCCTATTTCATAATTTTTAAATCGGAACTCTTCTGGTCATCAATTTTCAACAAGTCAATCTAATCAAGATGATCTGTTTTTGAACCTCCTCCTCCTCCTTATACAATCTACGGCTTTCTGTTGCAATACTGTGTTTTCATTTTCTTTTCTTTTCTTGGGTTTTTTGTAAGCATACAAATTATTATCTCGTTGTATTAAGTTTCTTTAGTTGGCTCCGTAGATTGTTTGTATTGTGTGAATTTAAAAATCAAATCAAATCAACAACAAGAGAAACTGTTGCGACGAGGTGAACGGACATTCATACTTGGGTATTCTTACTTGGAAATTAATAAGTTAACTTTTTAAAAGCATCATCTTCAGTGATGCTGCCGACGTATCATTGCTGTTGTGGTGTCTTTTTGTATATTTTAAGTGAATAAGATTTGAACATGCCCTTTGTAGCTTTTTCATATTATTTTATCATAAAATTATGATTTCAGATCTTTAGCATTTTCTGAATTTTTTTTCTACACTTTGAAGTACTGAGTTTTGCATTATTTTGTATGGTACTTATTTTTGAATTTGAGCTAATATTGAAAATACTGTCATTTTGTATTTTTTAGGTGATTGTCAAGATTTATGAAAGAAAATGGAAGAATTTCACAGCGAACTGGATAGTTTCAAGATTCATTTGCCAGGTGATAATGTTACTTCTTTTGGCAGGAAGGAGGACTTGGAACATTTTTTTGCATGTCAATATCCGAACTGGAAAGAAAAGGGAAAGGTGACATCGATCCCTGAAGCAAGGGTGCCAAGGTTGTTTTTATCTCCTGATCAAATGACATCATCTTTGAAGAATCGATTTAGAACCCTTCAGTTTGGAGAAAGTGGAGAAATTCACATGTACAAATTGTTTCTACAAACAGGTAAACTGGGAGAAGATGGAATTTTGATTTTTCCCAATGTTGATGGGAATCACTTCAAATCAAAAATTGCTCATGTTGAAATTGACCTTGTCATTATTCATCCTTTGAAAGGGACATTCATTATCAATATAAAAAATGGCAAGATCAATCTCGATGAAATTGCAAATGATGTAAAGAAGCATGGAAATTTTATTTTTTATTTGGGTAATTATAGATCAAACGATGTAATAATTCCATTGCATTCTGTTGTGTGCTCTTTGAAGAATGATTTTGATTCAGATGTATTGAAATCTTTGTTGGAGAAAGATTCAGATAAGTGCTTTTCTGTGCAGCCTGCAGAGGTAAAAGACTTTTCAAATGTTTGGAAGTCACTGCTTGCTAAGATATCAGACATTACAAATAAAGATTCATTGAAGGCACTTAGCGATTTGGCTGCAAGACTAGCTGCACTAAACAGCATGGAAGGTTCGATTTGTCTTATTCATAGAAAGATTGCCAGCGGGGATATGCAGAGACTTTATAAAAGAAAAGCAGATATAAAAGATTTAACAACTAAAATGACAAAAGAAGCATTCGAAGAATCAGGCGATGGATCAACGCTGGATGCCAGGCTTACTGATAAGCTGACAGAACTTCAAATTAATGAAGATGATCAAAGATTGCCCAAGTTCAAAAAAAGTATTATTTTATGGACAAAAGAACAGTTAGATATCATAATCAAAGTTTGCACTCGGTTGCTTGAGTCCAACACAAAACCACTTAAGGTTCTGATCAGTGGTCCAAAAGGCTCTGGAAAAACTATGCTCCTTTTATATCTTGCAAATTTGTCAAAAGCTATCTACATGTCTCAAGATTCTTGGAAGGATGATGATATTACAGTTGCCGATGGAAGGTTGGGCAGCTCCCAAATTTTACTTGAAGAATTGAAGGAATATTTTGATGGAAGTGGAATAAATGTGTTTAGAGGTAAATGTGTTAGTGAAATTAGCAGCAAGATGGTACTTTTTGATGAATGCAATTCAACTAGTACTATGGAAACATTATCTGAATCATTTCGCAAACCAAAGATACATGTTATTTTGTTTACATCGAGTTCTTACACTGCCAAGTCTTTTCCATCTTATGAGAAGATGCAATTGACAAACACGTCAAGAGCAACACAAAGTTTGGTTTGTTTCACCGAGGAGTTTAGGTGTCAAGAGTTTGATAATTTCCACATTCAAGGAATTCCATTACACAATCTTGAAGGTAACAGTCCGGACATAAGATCTCTTTCAATAGATACATCAAAGGATCCATGTCAGATAGAGTACATTACATCTTCTATAGCAGCAATTCATGAAGTTATGGAAAAATCGAAGGGCTTAGACAGTGTTTTGGTTACACCATACATTCATCCAATTACCCTGGAAAGAATAATACATGAAATCCAGGTCAAGGGGTATGATTTTGAATTTCGAAACCCATTGGATATTGGGAGTAAGTCTACTCCACAATATGACAATGATGACATTTCAACAAAGAAAAACATTTCAACAAAGAAATCTGATTTTCCAAAAATTGTATTTGTGACAGGAAATCATGTGGATGGAGCAGAATTTGGATCAGTAATTGTTTTGCTCGAAAGATCACTGCCTCCGTGGTGGCATGATTACATATTCAATAGTTTATACATTTCAATAACTCGAGCTACTGTTAATCTTCTTATAAATATGAACAATACCAAAGAAGCGCCCTTGATTTCCTGCAAACAGGTTCTTGATAATGCATCTGCTAGCATGCATGAGTGGTTCAACATAGAAGCTTCAAATGTTGACATCCATTCATTTCTAATAATACCATCAAATCGTGCCAATTTTTTGAAGAGTCTAGATGCTATTGTTTTCAAAACTCGCAAATCTAATGGTCCGATTCTGGTTTTTGGACAGGTTAATGTAACCAAGAATTATAAACAAATTGATCCACCAGTAAGTCTTTCCCTTGAAGAAAACAGCGAAGGTAACAAAATTGGGAAATGGTTCTCTGTTTCGTATGGTTCAGAAGTAGTATTAGTTGATGATTTTCGAGTAGCAACTTATTTGCAAATATATCATCATCGCTATATGTTTACTCAATTTTCTACTATTGTGTTCTTTGTTTCTTCACAAGCAGAGCTGGAACAGCTATCACAGTCCAATCGACACGACTTTTTGTTTGCCATGTTTGAGTATCAGTTAGCAACCTGTCCTGTTCATCTTGTTACTTCGTGTTTTATGCCATCTAAAATGCCGATTTGTGACTTTCTGAATTCAAAATCTCGTGGGACATCAAAAGTTTTCATGGAAATACCTGAAGATACGATTGTGCGTAAAGAAACATGGGAAGCTGTGAAACAACAAGGGACTGACTTTGTAAAAGAGGGAAGATTAGAAGATGCACTTTTTAAATACAAAGATAGTTTGAGGATCTTGAAGCAAGTTTATAAATCAAGCTTACCCGTTGAGAAATTGAAGCAGGTACTTGGTCTTCGTGAAGAAATGGCTAAGCTTTGCACCAACATTTCGAAGATGCTCTTTGATTTGGGAGCTGAGTCTGAGAATAGAAACCTGAACAAAGTAGAAGCTTCGTTACAATTTGCAGAAAAATCTGTTGAGTTCAATCCAATTTGGGTTAAAGGCTACCACAGAATAATTCAAGCCTCAGAAATCCTAGGCGATGCAGCAAAAAGTGCACGAGAGAAAGAAAAGATGCTAAGCGAGAATTGGGGAGTTCGTAAAATGAAGTGCTTGCATCGTAATGCAACTATAAGAGAAATAATGCAAGCATCTTTGTGCTGGGAATTTGTGAAATTCAAAGAAAATTCGTTTTTGGTTGATCTAGATGGAGGGGGCCACTTTACAAGCATCGAGGAAGCTATCAAGAGTGGCTCCTGTAGTAAGCCAATATCTCTTTTAGTTAATCCAGGATTTTACAAAGGTTTTTTTTTAATGAATGGAGAAATCGTTGATATCATTGGAAACTGTTCTGTCAAATTAAATTTAGATAATAAGTGGATTCAAGAAGATCCACCTGTGGTTTTACAAGATTTCCTTCCCGCTAACACCATTATAGTGGCTGATCATGCCTGCCTTTATTTGAGAATGGTTAGTGTTTATCATTTGGAATGTTCAGGCCATTGTTTGTTCGCTAGGGAGTCAGCTTCAGTTGATATAGTTCAATGCTCTTTTTCCTCAAAGTATCGCGCTGCAATTGCTGTTGGACCACAGGTAAGCTTATGTGTGAGAGACTCTCGGTCTGTTAAAAGCTATAGCACAGTTTTGGCTGAAGGCAACTGCTCAGTTACCATGGAAAGGTGCTTAATACAGGGAACAATAGGTGTGGGAGTGGAGTTGAGGCAGAAAATATCTGCTTCCATTGATAATTGCACTTTTAAAGATTGTGAAGGTCAAGGTTTGTCCTGCATTGGAAAATGTGACTTAACAGTTAACAGTTGCTTTTTTGTCAATAATGGTACGAAGAAGGGACCAAGTGAGGGATCCATACAGTTGCGTGAAACAGATGCATTTATTTCAAATTCAAAAATTGTGAACCAGCCTGGATGTGGAATTGTGATTGAATATGGAAGAGGCGAATTTGTTGATTTGACAATTGACAGATGCAAGACTGGCATCTTGACTCAAGCCCCAATTCATATGAAAAAATGTACTGTTAAGAATTGTGGATTTGCAGTGTGTATTTGCATAAACATAGCAGGTGAAATCATTCTGGAAGATAATCGGATTGAGAGGTGTTCCAACTATTACTATAAGCTTTCGAATTTTTCACCTGAACCAACTGTGATTAATAATATTGGTGTGAAATCACCTAGAGCGGTGGATTTGGGAAATCATCTAACTGGGCAATTGTCTTTAAAACAAGGAAAATTAATTCATGAGAAGATTTCGAAAAACCGTCAAGCTCTTGCTTCAACAGACAAGATTTATGGGCCCATCCACGACGTCTTGGGATTAGATAAATCACAAAGAAACCCTGTTAGATTTGAGCATGGAGTTTCTTGCGTTTCTTGCACCTTGAAGAGAAATGATGACACTGTTAATAACTTTTTTCTTTGTTCGTGTGAGGTGGATTTTTATTGTTCACAAAAGTGTGCTATCAGATACAAAGACATGCACAAACCATATTGTGAGAGTTATAAGAAGTGTGTCGAGGCATACAGAAAATCAATCAACTGGAAAGAAGACAAAGGAATTAGAGAAGCTGACAAGAAGGATGAATCATCTTCAAGGAAGCCAGCAAAGATGAGAACCAGCGAAGCTGCTAGCGCCGAAGAATCAAAGACGGAAGCCAGAGGAGTTAATGCCGAAGAATCGAAGGAGTCAACAATAAAAGATGATGGTGCTGGGGCTTCGCAGGCATGGAAAAAGAAGACCAAAAAGAAAAAGAAGAGCAAAAGCAAATTTTAAGTGTGAATGGACACCTTGATTTGCTAATTATGAAATATTGTATTAATTTTTTAAAAGGAAGACGATGCGTTTGTTACTTCTGTAAGAATTTTGATCCGAATGATGTAACAATGAGTTAGTTAGCAGAATACAACTTTTAGAATACTTATAAGATACATATCCGTTTATTTTTCTTAAGATTGTCTAATTTTATAACTTGATGTTTATCAATTTAAATTTTTAGGTTTTAAAACACTCTTATTTGGATTTAATCTGAATCTGCTCCTACACAGATACGCTTTTTTTTTTATTAAGAAACCCGACTAAGGCTCCACTAGTGAAAGTTTCTTAATTTCTAAAAATTTCGTTTTTAACAATGAAGTCTTTTCTGCAAAAACTGGGTTCAGGATAAAAAGTCTTAACTGAATGAATCGTGTAACATCATGTCCACTCCATTAAAATCTTTACTAAAAATTTCAAATGTTTTTTAGCAATTTTTCATTCACCAGTAGAGGTTTCTCAAATTTTCGTGGGTTTCAGCAGTTCTCATGAGAAGTTTCTTATAAAAGTATAGAAACCTCTAGTAACAGAGTAGAAAATATCAATATGAAAAAGCATAAAAGCAATCTTGAGAAATTAAAAAAAAGTGTAAGATAAGGTAAAGATGAACAGCAAAGTAAACAATGTCTTTGTCCGAAACTTTTCAAGTCCGAAAGTTTTCGATGTTAATATAGTCTATCAAAGAAAATATTTTATTCTTTTATAACAATCATTTTTGAAGCCATACCAGTTTTCATTTCAGACCTGATTTTATTTATCTTTATACGAAATTATCGCAGCAGTGCCAAATTTAAATTTGAGAAGGCAACTAAAACATCGGACAGCACTAAGAATTTACGTCTGACAAAACTAATGACCCAGTTTACAGGACTTCAAATAAAAGGAAAGACAATTTGGTATTGTTTTTATTTTTGTTTTTGAGAGATGAGATGTTGTGGCTTGCTGATTCTTGAAGCCTGAATTATAGGCCCTTTTCATTTTTTTAAATTCAAGAAACTTTGATACATACATAATATGGCAGTACGAAAGTAAGAAAATGCATCATAATGGCTCGCAGTGTGCAGGCTCGCTTTCAGCGAGTAGTGCTGGGAAACAGAAGAACGGTGGAAGGATGAGAGGGAAAAAAAGAGTTTTGTCTGCAAAAGAATCTACAATGTCTCTGAAGAGCTGGAATCATTTTGGTGAAGATCAATCAGATGTATGTGCAAAATTCGGGAATAAATAGCTTACTTAATCCTGTAAAATTTGTTTTTTGCAAATGTTGATGACCGGGTGCGGGGGTTGGGGGAGTGGCTGAAAGGTTGTACAACCTAATGGGTATGTGTATGTGCCAGGGGCGTCCCCATAGGGGGGGGTATGGGGGGCGTTGTACCCCCAATACTTTATCTGTCGGCACAAACGAGATTTTTGTCGGCAAATTAAGATATATCCCAAACAAAGAAGACAACTTTCTGTCGGAAATTTTTTGTATAAATGTCGTCATTGGACCACTGATTTTTCAAACATATTACCAAAAAATCCATAAATGTTTTCTGGTAAAGATAACGACTTGCAATTTTCGGACAAGCCTTCTTGTTAGAAAATATGACATGACAGCCCATATAGCATTCTACATTTGAATTTTTTTTTCCAGGGAAATCCCTGTTTTTGTCATTTCCATCCTGTGTGAGAAATAGCTACGCCAGCCTCTAGAAATCTTAAGTTTGAAACTTTCGCAAAACAACACTCCGTCAATAGTTTATTAATATAATGTAGAAGCCAAACAGTCAAACTAGTTGTCAAAAATTATAATTTTGCTAAAAATTTCAACCTTTTTCGTCATTAGCATCTAAAAACAGGCTCAATGGCCATTCCAGCAATCTTAAATTTTAAAATTTTGCCTTAATGTTGGATTAGAAGTGAGATATAAAAAAATGTTGGATGATTTGGAGTAAAACACAATTTATTAATGTTGGGTATACCAGGTGTCCCAAAAAAAATGGTAACAGGTTTGATCAAGGCTAGATAACGAAACAGAGTAATCACTTCATTGTGTCTGCATCCGTGTGAATAGGCATTTCATTTTCAATTTTTGAAATAACATTAAACATTAAATTAACACTAATGAAGTGTGCACATGGCTATGGTTTTATTTCTATTGTTCTTCACAATGTTATTTTCCTTTGGTTTGCAACACAATGTTTCAATGTTGGATGCCAGAAAAATGTTCTCCCTTTCAAAAATTACAAATAACAATAGTTTATCAAGCACACATAAAATGAAATAAACTTGCCTGTGGAAAGTGAAATAAACAAAAAGGTACATTACAAATATACTCTTAGGTGCCTAATTGTGGTCCCCTGATCCACTAATTACATTTTGGAAAAAGTTTATCCAACTAGACCCAAATTTTTTTTCTTCAAGTTATTAACCATTTATATGTACCTCCTTACTAGGAAATATCCAAAGATTGCCAGTCTGTCACGCACCTCTAATATGGAAACTCAGTGTGCAATTCTGCACATATTTTTGAAAGTTGCAGTGTGAGAACAATATGTTGAATAAAACAATAGATCATGTGGTGTTTTTCATTGTGAATTGATTATTTTTTAAATGTAATAATTAGTTTTTAGATGTTCCCTTCTAATTCAAAGGAGTGGGGCAACAGAAATATCTCTTGAGAAACAGTAATGGTCACAGGAATTTTTTTCAAAAAATATTTCGTAGAATTTTGTTCAAAGTTAAGTTGTTTATTATGTTAAATTGCCAACATCCTGCACAAAGTTTGTAGGCAAAATTTGTTTGGTTACAGCACAAATAAGATTTTCTGGTCATTCTTTGCTCCAAGTAAATTTTCTTCAGAAACGAAATGTACTTTGAGCAAGTATGTGAGCAACCCACAGCAAAATTTGTGTTAAAGTAGTAATTATCTTTATTCGTTGAAGGTGGGATTTTGCAAGGAAATGTCATCTTCTGTGGTATATTATCTTGACCTTCATGCAAAGAGGTTACATAACATTACAGGGATACAAAAGGTATGACTTAGATATTTGTGATTAATCAATCACTTCTCATATCACCACCAATTTGTAGACATGACATGTTTTAATTATTTCTACCAATTCATGATATGAAAATTGATTGTTTGTTTTACTTTTTTAACCAATAATGAAAACAAAGAGTTTCATAATCTTTTACATTGCAATGTCAATGCAATGTATTAATATGATTTAATTTCTAAATCAGGTGAGCAGAGAAAATACACAGGTTTGGGCAAAATTGTCAGACATGTACAAAATGCAACAACAGAGAAAAAGTACAATAATAAAATATGATTACAATTAAAATAATAACAATTAAAAGAATAACAATGAATATTTAGTATCAAAATAACACCCAGCATTTCCCCCCCCCCCCAAACCTGTGCAAGGCCTAAAGGGGGCTACCATAATTTAGACTCACATTGAGAACAAGTCGCAATATGAATATATTATATGATATGATACAGGTTAACAGGCACAACATCAAGCCATACTGAGTATGTTGGCTAAAGCCCCTCAACCTTTCTGCAATATGCTTGCTTTTTGTGTTTACACAATTTCTGTTTCATAAATCGGGCTTTCCACCTGAACTTTTGAAACATTGCACTCTGCTGCCCCTGGTTATTAATCAAATTTTCTTTTTGCAGTATCCTAAATGCAAGTCATTGGATTTGTCATGCAATATGATAAAAAAGATTGAGAATCTGCAACAAAATTTGGTAAGTACATCATTTTGCAAGATTGCCAGGTGGTCCAAAAAGGTGTTTGTGCATTTAAAAATCAAGCAAAAAATCCAAGCATTTGAAAAATTTGATTCGTAACAAATCTTCAAGCTGTTTTTCTGCAAAGATAGGAAAGAATAAATTAACTTTAGAAGCAATTTTCAGTTAGCCAACAAACAAGATAACCTAATCACAATTTGAGAGAATTACTTTGTGAGTTATACTTTTTGAATTCATGCTTGAATTCAGTTTAAGAACATCTGGCAGGAACACAATAACCAAAGCTGAAATATATGGTGGTGATATACCACTCATATTCCAAATTTGTACAGAGGATAGCACGTTTTGCAGGATATTGCTACAGAGCAAAAAGATGAGATTTATAATGTTATCTGTATACAGCTCCCATGTCCTAACAGAGGAAGGCAAGCTCTCAACTATATAGACTATTCTAAGGAGCACTCAAATAGATATTTATGACCTACCAAATCAGATGGAAAATAGAGACTACTGGATGGTGTGTATGCTGTCTTGACTGCAGTTGAAAGATGATGCTGATGATATACTTTTTGAACACTCTGTAATTTTGTCTAAAGAAGACTTATTTTACATAAGCATTTTGTAACTACATTCAAACCCTGATCACCTGTGAATGCTTGTTCCAATCAAATTCTGGCTACAAAGGCTGGCTTTATATCCAGCTGGCTTTATATCCAGCTGGCTTTCCATAAAAAAAAAGATTTGTGCCAAAACGTTTATGGCGGAAGGGAGATTGATGTTAAAATGGGTGGTGTTATAACAGGGTTTGACTGTGGTACTATTTAGAAAGTTTTTTCATCATTTATGACAGCTTGGGTACTTTAAAAGCAGCACATTTACTGAATTTAAAGATATGCTGGAACAATCAATATTGCGACAAATAATTTTAATAATGAATTTGCAGAGAAAAATATTTTCAAACTTGATAAAATTATCTTCTTGTTTTTCTTCAAATGCCAGTGTTGCTTTTCAATAAATATTTTTCAATGAAAGTTAAAATTTTCCGTTAAAAGTTTGGATTTTCAGTAAAAGTTTAAATTAATCGACAGTACAAGTCTTTCGTAAGTGAACTCTAGCAAGAAACAAAATATCCTTTCCTGTCCTTTCGTTTCGTTTTGGTTCTTGCAGCTATATTTTGTCGGAATCTGCTATTCCATAATCTAATGTAATCCGTTCCGGATCATGATAGTAATGTTTCTGTAAGCCTTTTCCGTCATACTTTGACTGAGCATGTACTTAGAGGACTCGTTTGGTCAACTTATCAACAAGAACGAATGCTACTGTCACAGAAATGAGAAGAAAGCTAATAAAAGAAGACGTCAGAGTTGGCAGGCAAAGTATTGCAAAATTTTGAAAAGCATTTAGGAAACAGGCCATTTTATTCCACCTCGTGGCGGTTGAAGACTTCCAATCAAAAAAGAATTAAAACATCTCAGTTTTATTGACACTAAAATGGAAGAAAATAACAAATCGAGTGCCCAAGAACTGCGTGACATGTTGCGAAAAGAGTTTAGAAATGAGTTGTAAGACAACGTGTCAGAAAGAAGCTTGTATGGTGGATATTTACGAAAATCCCATTACTGCGAACTAGTTTCGGGAAAAAACGAGTCTAATCACAATCCTCACCAACGGATTATAGCAAATACAGAATTTGTAACCTCAGATTTGGAAGAAACAAGAACAGTAACGTTTCTTGTTGTTTCGTTTCGTTTCGTTTCGTTTCGCTTCGTTTCGTTTCGTTTCGTAAGAATGTGACACGTTTCTTGCACGTTTGAAACACATTTGAAACGTTTCTTGCTGGTTTGTTTTGTTTCGTTTCTTGCATGTTAACTGGACGAAAGACCTGTTTTGTTTGATTCCTATTTGAAAGGTTTACAGTGCCTGTCTTTTTGCAAGACAGTAACACGAAATGTCTGACATATTCTTTCCTGTTTATTTTTGTTTCTTTTGTTTTGTTTCTTTCTCGTTTCTTGCATTGTAACTTACAGAAAACATGTACTGTTGGAGCATCATGTTGTAAGTTTTTATGTAGCTTGTGTGTTTCATTTTTTCCAGTTATTTCATCGTCAGTCCATCATTTACTAAATAAACATTAAATGTTTTGTACAAAACTAAACTTTTTTTGCAGGAGATCTGTGAGCTGAAACTTTATTCAAATGAAATATCTGTCATTCAAGGATTAGGCAAGTATGTTCCTTCATTTGGAATTTTTGCAATAAACGTTTCTTGGCATTTTATTTTGATAATTGGGGACATTGCCAAACACTACAAAACATTTTACATTTATTTTTGGTTTTATAACTTTTGCTAATTATGACTTTATAGATTGAGGAAACTTCAAAATCTTCATCTGCAACACAACAAAATACTGGAAATTGGTGAGTTGAATTCTCTCTTTTTATGATTTTTCTGGAGCAATCTACATTTTAAAATAACGTTTGCTGGCAACGTCAAAAAAAGATTTGTATCAAGATAGGTGTACATATATGCATTTGAATGTAAGCTGATTATGCACGAGAACAAGATATGAACCGGGATAACATTAGTTGGGAGGAGGTTTGGAAAGAAGGACACGTGTAGAAGGCAAGGAAACGGAGCGGGGGGGGGGGATGGCCAAGAAAGTTTAACGGGTTGGCGATGTAAGAGATGTAGAACAAATTTCGAGCAGTCATTAAATAAAGCAAAAGAAATAAGATATTGTTTTGTTTGGTATTTATTCTTTCATAGATAAACACATATAAATAAATAATGTTTTTATATGAAAATATAGGCATCATTTTACAGTTTTTAAGACGCTTTTTAACATGTTAACAGGTGAAGGTTTGAAAGAGTTGAAAAGTTTAAAGATTCTTCATTTGGGTTCCAACAAGCTGAATCACATAGATGCAAGTGAAATAAAAACATGCAGTAATATCACTTTTCTGGATCTCAGCAACAATAATTTGGAGGTTTTTAACGTAAGATCATGTATTTGTATTTATTGCTTATCAAGAAATTATTATTTGTAATTAAGATAGGGAAAACATTGCACTTGCGGATGACATTAACAAAATTATACTCAGGGGACCCAAAAAAATCTCCATTTGCAGGACTGCAGCTCAAAATCCGCGAAATCTTAAATTGAACATAAAACGATGTCCGAAGGGTTAACTTAGAGTATTTAGTTATCTGCGACAACGTTAACCTGTCCAAAATGTGTAATTAAAATTTCCCTAATCCGTGAGCTTTCATATGAATTTCAAGAAACATAATTTATTTGCAGTCCATACTTTGACATTAAAAAACATGCTTGCTTTAACTTGGACTTTTAAATTTGATGTGGCAGTTTTAAATTGAAAACGTGAAATCAAAATTGAGTGGTGACTTAAAATTTGAAAAGATCTATATTTATGCTCTTTTTTATCGGTAAAATGCTACTGGTAATTTTCACTGTACTTTAAATGTTTCTTGAACTTTAAAATGATATTATAATAGCTTTATTACTCAAAATGTTCTTAAAATTTTAGTGTCTGTCAGCTGTACCTTATTTGGAAGAGCTTTATCTCTCTGGTAATCAATTGGAGAAATGTCCAGATGCATCGTGCTGTAAACGGGTGAGCAATCAATTTAATTTTTTATTTTAACCCTTTCACCCCCAGAAAGAGTCACATGGTCCATTATATAGCAGAGGTTTTTAGAAGCGGCTTCATTATATGGCAGAGGTTTTTAGAAGAGGTTTCATTATATGGCAGAGGTTTTTAGAAGAGGCTTCATTATATGGCAGAGGTTTTAGAAGTAGCATAAAGTTAAAATCAATAATTACCAATCCCGTTCTTTCTTTCTGCTAACTTAAAATACCAACCTTTTTTTTATCTTTCTCAACGTTTTACAGAGAGGAATTCGAATTTCAAGTGCGAACCGATGAAAGTGAAGAGACAGTTGATCAGTTAAACTTTTCCAAATCGGCATTGGAGCAAAGCTTGTTGGTTTAATGAGTTTCAAACTGGAAATTATTGTCAATTTTTCAAACTGACTTCAAAAAACTCGGATGAGGACAAATTAATTTCCAGTTTGTGACTGGTAAACGGTGTCGCAGATAACTGGATGTTATCCCAATCACTAATTGTGTCTTTCCGAAGAACGTCACTTTGGGTATAACTTGAGATTTTTAGTTCAGAAATTTCGAGCTACTACCCTTCAAACGGAGAAGGATTTTTTAAATCACCCTGTACATAAATTAGCTTTTAAGTCAAGCATGCTATTTTCATGATTGTTGCAATTTAATGTAAAAATTAGATATTTCTTTTATCTTTTAGCTTCAAGAAATTGATTTGTCAAGCAATTTTTTACACAATGTCAACGGATTAAAGAATTTACCAAATCTTTCTGTGAGTTCTTTTTGCTTTTTTCACCCCCTGGAAGAACTAGACGATCCTTTAATGAACATCGTAAAACGTTGCAGTTTCAGGGGTTTAAGTTATACAAGCTTTTTCATTCATCTTAATAGTTTTGACAACTTAATATTTTTATCTGACTTGGTTTTTTTATGTGTTATTCCGTATTAAATCGTATACATGATTTTCTTTAAATACATCCATTTATCAATTTAGTAATCTTAAGCAATTCATTATAGGTGATAAATTTGAGTGACAATTGTTTAGATGATGTGCAGTCATTTGGTCATTCAAGGTGAGCAGCTGGGAGAAAAAATTTAATTTGAAAAAAATTTGTTTTAACGTTTATATTTCAACAATTTTTAATAAACACCACTCTATCTTGTTTAATAAACACCACTCTATCTTGTTTAATAAACACCACTCTATCTTGTGTGGCGTTTATTAGAAGGGGCTCTGGTTGAAGTGGTGCTCAGTAGAATTTATACCAATCTTAATGTCAAAAGGGGGCGTTTATCGTAATTTTTTGTCAAAAGGGGGGCGTTTATTAGAGGGAGGCGCTTATTAGAGAAAATAAGCATGATAATTTTTTGCCTAATTTATAGCACCGTAGCTAATTTTAAAACTGAACTTTTATAACTAGAAATTTTTTTTTTGAAAAAAGTGGATACATCGTTCTGAGAAAAATTTAGTTCGGTCATGAAGGAATAGAGCAATACAAGATTATGTTAAGGAAGGATTTTAATTGCTGCCAATTTTGTTAAACTTTGATATTTTTTCTCTCAAAATTGTAGGTGTTTACAACAACTTGATGTATCAAAAAATAATTTGTCATCAATGTTGGTAAGATTTTGCTTTTGAGAATTACTTTTGGTGACTTAGAGGGTTATATATCTATACCGGGTAACCCAAAAAGAGTTCCGACGTTTGAAAAATCACCAAAAATGATTTTGTTACGAATTTCAAAAGAAAAATTCTGCTATTAACGTGAAAAGAAACAAATTAATTTTACTTAGAAGCTGCCGCTCTTAAATTTTTGAAGCTGCCGTAACTTTGACGAATGATGGCGTAATTTTGACGAATGATGGCGTAATTTTGACTTGAAAAACCTAATTTCCAGCTATACTTTTCAAAACCTTTGTAATGTAAATTTTAAAATATTTTTTAAAGCGTTTAATGCAGCAACTGATAGGTTTACATCATATTTACAGCAATCCTAACAAAAAGATATGATGGTAACTTGCAATATTGTGCTTTATTTATTTCTAATAACAACTTATACCATTCATAAATACCAGGTCGCTTTCAAACCGGCAAAATTTCATTGTTTTTAATGTGCTAGTGAAATATTTGACATTGCTACAATTAATTCAGCCCTTATTGTACATGGCAACGTAAAAATGAGCTTCATTGGTAACACAACTTCATTGAAACAATTTGAAGTAATTGTTTAAGCTTCAGAACTTTTTTGGGGTCTGGGATACATTTGGGTTATCTGGGCAATACTTTACATTTATTAATCGGTATATATTATATTATTTATCATTCAAAGCAATTGTTTTTTTGTTTTTCTAAAATTTCAGAAAAATTTAATTCAATTGGATTCTTGCACAATTCAATTAACTGTTGATATATTTTGAAATCGTACCGGGTGTCCAAGAAAACTTTTTACAAATTTGAAGAGTCCGAATGACGAATTTATTTGTGTCGATCAAATGTCAATCAAAAATAAAATGTCAATCAAATATCAATCAAAAATATAATCCATAATACTCTTTAGTAATTGTTAAACATTGAGTTAAACATCGATATGTTACTCTTTAAATAGTTAAGTTTAATTTTAATTATTGGTGCAATAATCCCGGAATTAACTGATTTCAAAGTTCACGTTTGCTAGCAGTCTAAAACCAGAGTTCAGCTGTGAATAGTAGGTTTTTTCGACATGCTCGATGCATAACATAAAAACTTTACTAGCAAAGAGTTTCCAAATATATTAAAGAAAATTATGGATTATATCTTGGATTAATGTGTCAATTAAATTGTGACCAGGAGCGTTTAATTTTGTAATAAGTTTTTTGGGACGCAACTTGGTAATATGTTTTTTGGGACACATCTTCGTAACATTTTTTTTGGGACACCCTGTACTTTTTTTACGACTAGTGTCATTGTGAATAAATTTCTTTCACCAGTATCCTTTTTATTAAGAAAATAAATGCGCAAATAAATCTTTATGAAAGTGAATATTTTCATTAATTTCAGCACATATCTCAACAATTTCCATCCCTTGAAATACTCATCATTGCTGCAAATAAAATCTCAAATTTTGAAGAATTGGTAAGTTAGGCCTAATTTACACGTTCCACTTCCGTCAAGTCAAATGCCTAAAATTTAATTAGCATCGAATCCGTGTTAAGGGTTCCTTTGCAACCAGTATGCATTGCACAAATTTTTGGCGCGTGGTGGCCATTTTCGTGGTCCATGAAAATAAATAAGTTATTTGCTGAAATCTGCTTGAATCGTTGCAATCATTTTACAAATTGCATGGAAGAAAACAACTGTGGATAGTCGAGAAACTCATTGTCCTGGACCATACTTTATTTTAAGTTACAAATTATTACGACGTATGGCTGCTCATTTTATTTTATGGCTGCTCATAAGCCAGGCAAAAATAAACAACAGAACGTGCGTTTTCAAAAGATCATGGATGGAAGAGACCCTTTAAGCTTTACGTTTAAATTTAACAAAAATTTTGGTCGCGTTTGTGATATTGAATTATACTCAACACAAGTCGACGTTCGAAGTAAGTTTGAGGATGTTTATTAATTTAATCTAATGAAGAGTAATTTGGTTTTCTAGAAGTGTTAATAAAACAATACTGGTTTTAGTATTGGATCATTTTGAAGATAATTTTTTCCGTGGTTTTTAACTGGTTGCAATTAACATTGAATATTACTGTGTCGTAGCTTTCTAAAGTCTCAAGTTTGTTATTTTCATATAATTTTATTGACACTTTGAAATTACTTTTAGCTTCATTTGAAATCACTGAGGGAGCTGAAAGAATTTTATTTTGACGGTAAGATATTTTTATTCTGGCCAATGTCTGCTTTTCATCGTGTTTCTGTAGGAATCGTTATCATGTCCTTATCAGTGCCTTGGCGTCTATTGGCACAGGGAAAATTGCCCCCCCCCCTAACGTTTTGTCAAATATAATATTTTTTTATTGTTTATTTGGCGTAAAAGGAGGGTATAAAACGTTCAAAAATCCTTTTGCCCCCCAGAAAATTCTTTCTTCCTACGGCATTGCTTGTGCATATAATTATTTGACGTGTTGATTGTTAATATTGACAGATTGATTGGCTGGCTGACTGTTTGTTTGCTTGTTAGAGTTTTTAATGATGCATTAGTCACGTGGTGTTATTCATTTTCACAGGCAACCCATTGAAAACAGAAGTGGAAAGTACACTGTAAGTTGCAAGAGCAACCAATTTGTTTTATCGCATCATTAACTAACTTAAAAAACGCACGGCGATATGCACTTTGCTATTTTTTATAGTGTATTTTATTGATCCTTTCAAACCTATCGGATTCTAAAAACAGCAGACTTGCCAAACAGAGAGATTAAAATCACCAACTAGTTCCAAAATCGGCAGATTGTCTGAGGAGCTCCAATGAAATTCGAATTCGAATTCAAATTCGATTTGGTGCGTCAGCAAAAAATAGCAAAGGATTCTACTTGAAGTAAATTTCGAATGTGAGAAACAAAAGAAGAAAGCGCTACACGGCTGTTTGCTGAAATAAAAACGAAAATCTCTGCCAGTGTGTCAAATCTTCTGCTTGTAGGTCTTCCAAATCTGCTAAGTCTACCTTTTTCAGAATTTTGGATGGATAAAATACGAATTCCAACTCTATTGAAAACGGAATTTGTACTATTGAAACGCACCCTAAATATCACACTGCAAAAATGATAACGAATTTGGTTTTAACCCAATAAAGAAAATATGGTCAATTTATGGTAATCAACCCATATTAAAATATATTTTTTTAAGAACAGCTAAAAATTGAAGATATCTTTTCAAAACTTTTAACTTTACAATGACATCAAAATTCTGACAAAAAAATGTTGTCGTTAGATGAAACAATTTATAATTGTTTGTTGAGTTTTTTTAAAATAATTAATGTTTTGAGTTTTTTCCTAACTTGACCCTTTCGCGTCAGGATTTATTTCTCATCAGCAGGAAAATCCAATCTAAATTTCATATTGCAGGGGGTAGCAGTTGCACACCAACTCAATTCAAGAGATAAACCTGTGTTGAAATATATGAAATTCATGAAAAGTTCTATGTCTGTATTTACCTCCTGAAAATATGACGTTTACGTTATTTGGCAATGGGTCATATGGCCCTTTCCGGGGTGAAAGGGTTCATGCCTTATTTGCTACGATAATAAGATTAAACATTTTATTTACGTCAACGCCGATGTGCCAGAGACAAATAATGTATTACAATTTAAATAAAATATGTCAGAATTGCATTGTCTCTTTTGATAATTTTTTTTAACTTTTGATTTTTAGCAACTGGAATCGTAAAATTACTGATCTTCTCACTCAAATTGAAATATTAGATGGTGTGAGTATTTTGATTTTTTAATTTATTATTTCATCGTAAAATTTGTTTACATGATCATTAGCAAAAACGTTAGACTTGCCTCAAGTCTATTTCGTGCCAAATCACAAATTTCTACTTCGTTCTCAATATATCGAGGGAATGACATATCGAGGAAATGCAATGAAAGTGCTCAGCGAAATAGACTTAGGGCATGTCTAAAAAAAGTCGAATCGCTCTTTTTTGCCCCTTTGTCAACATCTGCAATTATCTCTAGCTTGTTCAAATATATTTTGTTTACAACGAAAAATTCTTTGTTGCGTGTGTAACTCCACAAATAATTGATAATAAAATATTAAGTTATACATGAAATGTTACATGTCATTTCCTACCGAATCGCGAATAATATTAACCCCTGCTTGTTTGGGGGTAGCACATACAAATTGGGGGTAACAAATTATGTGAAGATAACATAAAGTTCTGTCTGCATTTATCTCCTCAAAATGTGACATTTCACTTTGTCCAGCAATGGGCCACAAGGTTCCTTCCCTAAGTGAAAGGGTTAAAAGATATTTTTCAAATTCCTTTTCATAGTTTTGTTTTCAAATTCTTTTCGTTCTGCAGCATCAAGTTGCCCGACCACAATCTAAAGCAGGAGAACGTCACCTGATGCGACCAATGACTGCTTCTCAAGGTTTGAATAACTTTTTGATGACATTTAAAACAGAAAGAATTAATAATTTTAACAGAACTTTGTTGATTTTGAACTAAACGTTAAGAAATGAAAAAAATTGATTTTGCGAAGAATAAACCAGAATAAGGCTGAAGTACTTTTAGTTTGTCCGGGACCAATCTTCCCACCTGAGTCCCATGTTGTATCGCAACATTCTTGTGAGTATTTTGATTCTCATTCAGTCCAGCTCGAGGTGAACGTACTGTAGCGTATCTGACAAAGTGCTCACCTCGCGATAAATGGGACTCAAGTAGACTGGGACTTCTACATGGTACTAAACCATGCCAGTCTAAACACATCTTTGCCATTTTGAACAGAGAAATACCTACAGCTTAGCGCAAATATATGAAAATATAAACAATAACAATACATGAACCATGCAAATTTGTGTCCAAATGTTTTTTTGTTCAATTTGTTTAAGGCCTATCAACGAAAATGGTTCAAGATCAAATAAATGTCATGGGTCACGAGATTTCATTGTATGAAAATATATTGGCATCAAAGTAAGTAACTCATCAAATGTTTATTTGAGAAAGATGACACATAAGAGAGAGCACAGAAAGTAGATGACAGATGTAAAAATTGATGAGTTAACTTTGAAGAATAACTTATGAGAAACACTAAATTGAGTTAGTTTTTTAACAAATGTAGAACAGTGATTTTTTTTACTCGTTTTAAATTTTTTGCATATTTGAATGACTTTAATTTTAATTTTTTGATATTCGATAAATGCAGATTTTCATCAATGCACAGTCTACTAGATTCACTCCCTGCCAACTCTACCACTGGTTTCAAAGAGCTTCAACGCAAAGGTAATTTAATTGAAATTATTTTGTAGCCAAATTGGACAACATATTATTTTATATTCATTGATTAATAATTTTTTTGAGTATCATTCCCCTAGAAAGGAAAATGTTGAAAACAAGAAAGGACTATTATGCCTGCCGAAACCAATTTTTAAACATTGAAAAGCGTTTTGTTGTTTATGTTGTTTCTAATAACCATTTTCTGTCTTGAATTCTAAAATGACACGAGGATGCCTTGGTAATTAAATTATTTTTTTTCCATCGACATTGTTATTGTTTTTGAGATTTGTCTTTATAATAGAACAAGAGCAAGTTGGTGGCAGACCATTTACATCAAGCTGGGAAAAACGTCCAGCGAGTCGTTGTGGAAGGTAAATCAATATGCTAAAACAATAAATTAAATTAAGGAGAATTAACGGATACAAAATTGTCTACAGCAAGGGGTCTGGGAAGTCTAGTAATGACTACCCAATCAGATGGATCACTTAGTGGATAAGTTTGGAAATATCCCTAGTGTGCGTGCGTCGGTGATGGGAATTGCAAGTTATTTTTAGATTGGATGTCCTTGTCTCCCGTGATAATCTTTAATCTCTAAAACATTTTGTAATTCGATTTTCAGCTTGAAGCTGTGCAAATTTTCAATAAATTTGTGAGATTTTTATTCTGAATTATATTTTTTGGTGTTAATTATTTATGCTTAATTTAATGACAAAGGAGACAAAATTATTTATTTTATGCACTGTGATTTTTTATTATTTTGATTAATCTTTAAAATGAAAATTTATTGCGGTTGAATTTACTATTGAACTCCGTTTTGAAAAAAATTTAATTGTTTAATCAAAACATGAGCCATAAGTATCGAGAAGAATCACGTGCATTTTTAATTGGCATTTTACACGTGTCTATTCGTGTCTAGTCACGTGTCTATTCGTTTAATAATAAATAATATAATAAAAAGGCATTTATATTGCGCCATTTATCCACACGGCTCAAAGGCGCATTACATAATTTTCAATAAAACTAATATGGTGATAATTATATACAGTAATTACAAAGAATGCTACAAATTATCGGTAAAAAGGCCTGCCCCCATCTTTTTTGGAATGGCATATTGCATTGAAAGGAAATTTTTGCTAATTTTGTATTTGGCTATTTGTATTTGGTTTTTATTTGTATTTCATATTTTATCATATTGTTACAATTTCGTTATTTGATTTGATTACTTTTTCATTTTGAAGATATCTCCAATGGCTGATTTTAATCAAATTCGCTCAATTCAAATATCAAAAATGGGATCTCAGCAAGGAAATAATTCAGATAAAGTTACAATAACTTTGCAAGTTGATGGAAACAACGAGGTAAAAGTTTTTCTTGTGAAAGTCTTATTTCGCAGTGGCCTAAAAAAATGTATCCACTTTAACAATGCTGCTATGGAGGAGCTTTAGAATAGATAATTATGTTTTGCTTAATTTTGATGTAAGAGGCTTCAACTTAAAGTTTGATACCTCGTTTGCCAAGATCTACACAGTAATCACGGAGTCATACTCAATTAAACAAAAAATAGAGGATTCCTGCTGCCGCAATCTGCTGAAAATTCTACATTTTTGTTTCAAGAAGGCCATTCATTTGTTGTTATAGCGTGGTAGTTTCCTGTTTCGTAATAAACCATTTTTCACGCTTACAAGCACATCAAATAGATATATATATATAAATTCTCATAAATCGTCCCCGCCCATCGAAAGCCTTCTCTGTAAGTCATTAATTTTTGGCTTTCCTTTAATATATATAGCTAAGGAATTAATAACTTAGTAGATTTTGGAAAACAGTCTTGCATCAACTTCAACAATCTTACATCAACTTCAACAATCTTACATCAACTTCAACAATCTTACATCAACTTCAACAATCTTACATAAACTTCAACAATCTTATATTCTACACTAAATAATAAAGTACACCAAGTAAATAAAGCTAACTTCCATGAAATTTGTACGTGTATTATCCCTGCTAAAGTTCACTTATCAAGTGATTTGTGGAAGAGTCATAGTTATTTTCAAGTATCTACTCGCAGCGCAGATTAGGAGTACTGAGGAGAACGGATGTATCTTGTTTTGATACAAATTAAGCATCTTACTTCTGTATAAAACTGTCTTCTTGTTGTTGCAGTATATTTTTACTTTGACTCAGCGCATATACTTCATAATCTGTTTAAAAAAATGATTTGATTTAACCATAACGGTAACGGGTCATGCCCGAAACTTCTTGTTTTAATTTTCTCGCTGTATATTGGTATTATCAAGTATATATTTACTCATGTTACATACTTATATTTTTATAAAATATTTTATTATAATTGTGATTTATTTTTATTTTACAAAGCCTCTGACATTTACAGTTGGAACATCTTTAAAAGCGACAGAGATGAGTGAATTAATTGACGGTTACTGCAGCATACTGGCACTTTCTCCAAGTTCTCTGATCATCAAACGATCAGGTATTTTTTTTCTAACTTTAAATTCTATTTTGTTGGGAAGATGATTTCCTGCAAGATCACTTTTTGGAAAAAATTCCTGCGACCATTGGTTACACGGTCGAGTGCTTTTTCATGTCATGAGTGATGAACCAGAAGAACTTCCTTATGCGCATGCGTTTACGATGTAGAAATTGTCGGATATAACTCATTCGAACAACAGATCAGAAGCTTTGTTTAAAAAATACAACCAGGCTCTCGTCTCCCCAACAACAATAATGAATTATTTGAAAACTCAACTTGTTAAGTACCTTGTAGTACTCAAGCAAAACAATAGATTCTCACGTCAGCATTCGATCTAATTTATGGAGATTCGCAAAGAAAATACGCCGCATTCGAACAGATTCGAATCATCAAAAGATAGTTTTAAAAAATGGTAGGAGGGCATGTTTGATTTTATATCTTCAAGTCTTAACAATCTTTTACAGTTTGCTAAGAGTTTTTACGTTTCTTGCGAGGACCATTTAAAATCTCTGTGAAGACATTGAATAACTTTGATAAACTTAAACTAATAAATAATTGCATACAGTTGAACCCCGCGTTCTCGAACTCTCAAGGGGAGTTAAAGAGAACGAGTTTTTGAGATGAACGAAGCTAAATATTAAATGTTTTTTGTTAAACTGAAACTGTTTTTGTGCACATTAAATATCATATAATATTTTATCATAATTCAGATTGGCTCAATTATTCAAAGCTAATTTTTCAAAGAAAGTTAAACACTGCAAACAAGAACGTATTTTCTTAAAAAGCAGACTGACTATGAAGGCAAAACTATACAGTGGCTTGCGTATTTAATACACTTGGGGGTTTCATACACTTGCATTCTAGCAAGTGACTTAAAATCAAAACAGTTATATGCCTTATCATTAAATATTGTTTAAAGTGTCTGGAATTAAAGATTGTGAGTTTTTGTAAACTAATGTTTGAAGACTATACTTTCTTAGTTTTGCATGTTCTTGATTTTTTTCATAATCTGGTAAGAACATGCAAAGAAATCACAGTCTGCTTTTTGCTCTTATCTGTGAGTAAACCTTTCCAAAAAAACAGTCTGTAGGTTCTTATTTTCCTGTGTTCTTGTTTGTGGGGTCCTATTCTGGCATTTCTCCAGGCATTTTACAGCAAAGCTTATGTGGTTAAATTTTATTTAATGATATGCATCCCAGATTAATCTGGTATGTAACAGTCTATTAAAAGGAATATATAGGTAACTAATCATAATCTGACATGTAATCCATCATAATCTTATGAATTTTGTACGTAATCTATTATTTTAGGTTAATCTTAAAGAATAATCTTAAGATAACATGTCTAGTATTTTAATTCAGGTTCTGAGCTTTCATCAAACCCAGCTTTGCCCCTGAGGCGAGATTCAAGTAAGTGTTTGCTTTTAAAAATAATTTTAGTGTAAAGGTATGTTTAAGCATTAATATATAAATGCTAAATTGTTTAACAAAACAAAGATGTGATCTGAAATCGTACCTGCTGGCTTTAAGAAACTGCAACAGGAGAGGGGCTTGGGATAAATTTTTTAATAAGGGAGGCACACTAGAATTACTACAATCGTCAAAGTTCTCTCTATCGCTCCAAGATACAACTCATGTTATTCCAATAAAAAACTGGCCTTTTGACGAATCTTCTAAAACAGAAAAGTCCAAATTGTGGACTGAACTAAACTGCAGTTGCAAAGAGCCAATCAACAGTTGTCCAGTGGTCCGCAAATTGCGAACATTGAGCCTCGATCTCACAATAATGAAAATAATCCAATCACACACGAGAAAATTGTCATGTGATCATAATACAGCGCTGTGATTGGAGCCACTAGAAGTTGTGGCGGCCGGCTAAAAAAGGCAGATTTGAGCCCAAAAGCAAACAGTAGGGACACAAAGAACTAAGAGAAATTAGTCATACTCAATAGGATTTTTTTGCAACTCTAACGGACATCAACTGTTCGCAAGATAACGCAGGATTGACCTATTTACTTTGAAGCGGGGGGGGGGGGATTGTTTTTGTTAATAACGGCTAAATTTAATGAATGGAAGTTTTGAACGAAGCTTGATGAATTAGTTTTTCAATAAATGCATAATCTATTTTTTTTTTAATTTTAGATTAATATACGTATAATGAGAATATTTTATTTACTTCTAATGTATTGTATATTTTCATGAAACTTACTTGCTGAATTATTTTTATTCATACTTAAAGTCATAAACTAGCGTTGAATTGAAATAAATAACGAAAGGAAATGGCAGTTAAAATTTTCGTTATTTTGTCAAATCCCTTTTCAATTAAACCTTCAATCAACGGACACCTCCCAACGAACAACAGACATAAAATGTTCGTCCTAGAGGTGTCCGTTATATAGAGGTTTCATGGTATTTGGGTTACCAGGAAAAACAGTTTTGAATCTATTTAAAAAAAAACTAAACCTTTAAATTCAATAAAAACTAAATCATTAAAAATTTGTTTACCTTATTATTATGCCAAATATCTTTAATTTTTATAACCTCAGAATTTAAAAAGTTTCATTTGAGATTTTTTTAAAAGAATAACATAATTTGTACCAATTTTCTAGAACTTGTTTTTTGTAAATTTGAATTTTTTTATGAACAGATAGCTGGAGAACGTTACCAACACTTCCAAAACCACGTGATCCCAGGTACATAAATTTAAATATTTCCCCCCGAAATAAGAACTGAATGCATTGCAAATAGCTTCATCATTTACTTGTTCCAAGGGGGTAAATGCATAAAAATATATTTCATATATTGCTTAGCAATTGCTAATTACTAAGATATCTATGTGTTAACCTCCTGATATTTTGCAATTTTCTTAACATTTTGATTAAGTTGTATCACCTATCCAGGGGACCGAGAAGGTTAATTGCTATCATGTTTTTGTTGCCACTTACAAGTGTCTCTTTATCCTTGGTCCTTTGCAAGAGCTAGTTTTGTTGCTTACGTTTTTCATGGCGAAGTGAGGTTCCAAGTTCAACAGTTGCTTTCTTTTGTGGTTCTTATACATGCAACCTTCTTGCCTAAGTCGAATCTTTTTGAACCAGCGTATGAAATGGGAACATATTAGGACATCAATTAAAGTTAATATTGGGACGTATTGGGACATCAATGACTTAGGCGATGTCAACTGTACAATGATCGCAATGGCTTCAAGCAGATTTCAAATTCTAATTTATTTATTTTAATGGACTGTGAGAATTGTCGCCACACATCAAAAAGTTTGCGCAATGCATGCCAAAAAGGGTCCTTTAAGCAGCTGTTTGAGTAGATATTTTAACAAAGCAGATTACATCAAAATTTTGAGAGTTGTATATGCAAATTTCAAATTTTTCAAATTTTGTATTTGAAATTTTTTATATTTTGATAAAATTTTCTAGCGCAAATAATGCTGTAAGAGAGTCAACAATCGTTAGTTTGGTTGACCAGAGAAAAATTGCACAGTCCACGTCACCAACACGAAAAGCATTCAACGGAGGTAATTAAAGATGGAAGTAAACTATTTCTCGTTTTATTTTGGGTTTTATTACATGATTGAAAACGTTCTGTGAATGCTTTTAAAGGTTTTGCTCGATTTTTAGTGATATCTTTAAATATATATATTTAAGAATAATCATACATATTCAAAAACATTTCTGTATTTTCAAGAATATATTAGAAGTTTTAATATCAAATAATCACTTATTCGCAGTCAATGACGTGATATTGGGGGGGAGCCTTTTGCTACTCTCAAGAAGTGGCCCAACAAGATGGACAATTTGTTCCTCACCCTCCATCCCTTCTAACTTCCTCTTCGCCCAACTTTTCTCTATTCCACCATCTCACGTCGCCTTTTGGCTAGAGTGACATGTGCATCATTGTCATAGGGCTGGATTGTTTTCAACTCCTCTGCCAATCACCGATATAAATGATTGCTATTCTGCAGGCTCTTTGGAAGATGTACCAACACGCCCATTACTCGTTTATTTCGAACCATGGAGCAGGCCTTAATTTGAATTATAATCAGCTGCTGTTTTCTTCTAGATTCAAATGATTATTCAGAAATTGACACCCTTGATGATGATTATGCTGAAGTTATGCAATGTAAGATTTTTTGCTTTCTTTTTTATAACAAACATACGAAATCGTCGTTGAAGATTCAAACTTATTTTTTAGATGAACTGGAATTATAACCGTTCATTCTATTTAAGCATATACAATGTACTGTTTTCAAGAATAAAATTAAGTTATTTAATTATTTAAAATTATTTAAAATTATTTTAAGTTATTTAAAATTATTTAATTATAAATTATTTCAGCTAACGATTATGAAGTTTCAAGAGATGAGTTAAAGTTTGGAGAAATCATTGGACAAGGTCAATTCGGAGATGTTTTCCGTGGTGTATTTGATAACAAGGTACAACATTTTTCGAATCCCTATAGAATTCATAAGGATTCGTAAATTGATTACAAAGAATTTCGTTAATAATTTCCTTCCCGCCATCTTTAGCGCAATCGTCTATTAAGAATAAGAATGTTATACGTACCATACCGGGTGCGCCAGAAAAACCGAACATTTTGAATAAATATCAGGTATCGTGTACTTCACGGATTACAATGTTGAAAGTTGATATTCACGTCAAAAAGACTAAACTAGCTAAAAACAATTTTTGGCGATTTGTTTCGACGCTTGTTCTTCCGTTATAAATGATTTTTGAAAAGTTTCGATTTTACAGAATCTTAAAAACACTGAAAAACGTTAATCAAATTTCTAACGTTTAAGAAGATCACATGGACAACGAAAGATTCCAGCGAAAAAATTGAAAAATCTTCAAAAATCATTCTTAAAGTGCCTATGCAAAGTTCTGGTCAGTTTTCTGCTGAACAAAAATTATTGAAATATAGTTAATTGGAAACTTTTTTCTGAAAACAGTTTTTCGATATTCGTTTTCCAAGTATTTTT
>JAYJMH010000312.1:0-30430 GCA_036873815.1 Phacellophora camtschatica
ACAACGTCTTTTATTTCATTTAGCTTGAAAATGATGTTAAGATGACATCGAAACGTCGCTCATTATTATCGTTAACATTTATAATTAAATGTTACGAAAATAACATTCTTATTCGAAAATATCAAACTTTAAATTAAAGCCTCTTTAAAACTTGAAAACAATCAGAAACAAACATATTCAAGCTAAAGCTCCTTCGCAATAGCTTTACAAACACGTAGCTTTTCTCAGGACACCCAGTACATCTTACAACACAACACCACCTTACATTGCATCTATATCTATAATAATACTTTGCAATACTATACAGCATCAGTGCAAAGGGTCAAGGACTCAAAATACCTAATTTACATGAATCTGATAAAAAGAGCATAAACAATTTATAGTTAAACAAATACAATATCTACACTTCTAAAGTCTCATTATTTGAAAATCTTGGCAAGTCCTTTATACAAGTATCTTTTCATAAGAAACTTATTATAAGGAACTCACTGGTGAAACTCAGGAAAATATAAGAAACTTTGACAAAACGTGTAGTTCTTTCAGAGTGACAACAAACGTTTGACGGTTGAAACTACTTTGTCGTGTGTTGGATTGTCGTTTGTCGTGCGTGATTTTTTCCCAATATAGCTTGGAAGTTTCCCAGCTAATGTTACATTGATTCTTAAATATCTTTAAGCGAGCTTGCTGTCTTCTCTCTAGGAGAGTTTGAAGGTTTGGTCTCTTCAATTGAGAAGTCATGCAGCCTGGTCTACAACCCTTGAAATTGGATGCGAAACGTGCAGCTCTTCTTTGTATATTTTCTATAGATTTGATCTGGTTGTTTAAGTAGGGTTCCCAAACCGATTGAGAGTATTTAAGGGTAGGGCGCAAAAGTGATTTGCATGCTTGAACCTTGACTTCTTGAAGGTGACGTTCGAGGTTCCTTTCTATAAACCTAAATGTTCTATTAGATTTACCAACGATGTTTTCTACGTATGGTACTTCACGTTTAGATCGCTGGCTAATGTGACACCAAGATATTGATGTTTTTGAACATGTTTCAACACTTGTCCTTTTATAAAATAATCATAGATCATTGGTGATTTTTTGCGATGGATACAGAGAATGTAGCATTTTCTTGGGTTAAATACCGTCTGCCATTAATCTGCCAACTCACACAGCATATCTAGGCTTCTTTGCAGTTGAATTGCATCTGTGTTGGCTTTCACTACTCCCAAGAAGAAAGCTGTCATCCGCGAAAAGACGTATTCTTGATGTAATTTATATACAATAAGAATAGTAATGGACCTAAGACCGAAGAATTTTCGAGACCTCACACCGTCAATGACGACAGTCTGACTTGACTTGGTGTTAAAATGTTATGTTCCCCTAAGTGGCTTATGATTGCTATGAATTGGTGAAAGATGATATGTTCTAGTATCTTGCATTTCACCGATGCTAGCAAAACTGGAAGGTAGTTTGAAGCTCCAGTCTCGTCTCCTTTCTTGTATATTGCAACAACATAATTGGCTATCTTCCAATCTCTTGGCACTTCACCCTTTTTGATTGACTGCATGAAAATAAATTGCAAAAAGGTGCCATTTGCACAACAGTACACAACAGTACACAACAGTACACAACTGTACACAACAGTACACAGCCGTACACCACCGTACACTGTACACTGCACACTACCCATTGCACACTGCACAACACTACATTACATTACACTGTGCTATACTGTGTTGCATTGTGAAGAATGTTAGAGTATCAAAAACTATATCCCCGCAATATCTAAATTGACAAAATGATGCTAGGAAATTCATTAAAATAGCAATATAAAATGAATATAAATATACCTGATAAATAATTGTCAAAATAAAAGATTTAAAAAGTATGATTTACAAGACTGATTTACAAGAACGGTGATTTGCAAGAATCAAAAGCGACGAGGTGTGACTTGTCAAAACAAAAGCCAAGAACCTTCACAGCCTCGATTTCAACAATACAAATTTTGTACATGTCTAATATTTGCATTCAGGATGTTGAAAATGCGCTACGGTTTGTAATAGTTTTCCAAAGTCAAATGAAGTAAAGAAGAAAAACAACAACTGCTAATGGACTAGCTTGCTCCTTTTAAACGTAAAGACTAGGCCGTTATAGAAGGCCTAACACTTCTATAGACCCATTGAAAGTAAACCCTTGACAACGTCAACAAATCCGCAGCTAAAGAGAAATTAAACCCTAAAATAAATTCATTATTAACAACAAGGTAGTGAAACAAAAGAAAGACTACTGGCCAGGCCGGTGTTGTTTCACAAAACGACGGGAAACACTTTAAAATGCCATGTTACTCAACCAAAGGATCGCGCGGTGAAAACCCTTCGCAGTCAGCATCTTTAGATAAATTGTCTATCAGAATAGATCTCCAATGTCGTCCAATTGAACAAATATATTCACAAAGTGGAAAGCTTATTCAGAAAGGAAAAAACCAGCTGTATGGAAAATTACGCCGCATGAATAGAAGCATTGAATAAACCTGCCAATAATTCATGATTAATTAAACATTCTAAATATCAGTTTATTTGCCGATTGCATTTGGCTAAACAAGTCACGTGGCTTGTCATGTGATGTGATCACGTGGACACGCTTAGTACAGGTTGCTCGTCTGTTAAAACACCTGAAAAAGCTTCTGTTAGTTCGAAGATAGCTGGCGAAGCTGAATTCGTATTCTGGCAAATTTGCCAAAGATTTTATGAAGAAGAGTTCTTGAGGTAAGCAATACATATAAATTTACTCGAATTAGATGACACGCAACGACAGAATTTTAATAACCTTTGTAGCGATTCATCGACCTATTCAATAAAATGTGTTAAGACATTGCAGCATGATGACATCCCGAAAGTGAGAAACGCCCAGTTGGGTGTCTATACTCTTTGTTGTGTTAGTCAATTTAAGGCCTCAAACTAGTCGAAAGAAATTTGAGGATTTCAAACTAACATAGAGTTAAAACGTGAAACGCAGTTAGAAGCGACTAATTAAGAATGTTTGGGTTAGAATTCAAGCAATTTGTTTGTATGCGGTTAAAACGCACTGTTGGTGTAAGCAGGTCCAGTGAAAAAATGGCTTTAATATTGCTAGAACAACCCTATACACAATAGACGCTTTAAACAGTAATTTGATTTAATGAAATTTATTGACAAGAACTTTCATTTAAACGTTTAATGTTTTGAAATCTCAACATCTCAAGACTTTAAAAATAAAACGCCAAGAATCTCGGTAATATTTCATCGTCGCCATCTTTAGTGTAATCACCAACAAGGATCGGTGTCAGATCATAATCGAGATATTTACACACGCCATCACTAGATATATGACAAATAATATTCGTTCTTAAAATGCACATTTCAAAATCATTTTTATTGAGAACGAAATTTATAACTGCTATTTGTCATATATTAAGATATTATGTGTGTCATCTTTTTTGGGTATCAGCCTGTCAAGATTCTTACTCGACTGCACAAAAACATAGATGATGGATAAAGTAAGAGAGTTGATTAAATAAATACAAAAATTCTTTACTTGCAACATTACTAATTCTCCTATTAACATTTATCATGTTCTTTTATGCAGGTGTCTACTAAATTTAATTCTCTAGACCAAAACATTAGATTTTTGCAAGGCAGTCATAATACTCAATGTAATATTTCCATAGGCATAAAAATACTTTAGCCACATGACATTTTAACTTCGAATTAAAATGGTCTATGGAAACAGTTCATAAACCCTCTAAATTGCAACACAACTGGAAAAATCTGGAACAAAATGTCATGTTACTAAAATTTTAACGTAATCTACTAATAATAATCCAACTAATAAAAACCAAATTGTTGTTGCGTGTAATGCGTTAATAATAACTAATAATCAATAATCAATAAAGAAAATTTAAAAAAATTCGACATGTGTACAAAGAGTCATTCATTTCTATACACAGATTACAGTACATATAACCTACCTACTACGCTTCTATGTAATAAATAAATTAATAAATATATCAATAATCACAGTAACAAATTCTTAAATACTATGGAATCTTATACGACCTGAGAAAATCCAGACCCAGGAAATCATTACACAGATATGTATACGATTGGCGGACCGGCCCACCAGTCCACCTTGATCCCTACTACACTAGGGATCAAGTAGTAAGACTACCTTCCAATAGCTGTTAGGCCCTTATTTCAAAATTAGCAACAACAACAATTATTTAAAGGCTGGACTTATTACATGACTATCTTACTTCCCTGTGCTCTTTGGCAGATTTTACGTCACTCCTGTCAACAGGGACTCATTGCCCAAAGAACGCAGGGAAACGATGTACTTCGTGTAAGAAGTCTATGTAAGGGCCACCTTTCTTATGAAAAAAAATAAATTTGCAGCCACAACCACTATGACTCGCTTCATATCTTTTTGATTGGTTGCAAACAATGTTTCCTGCATTCTTTGAGATATTTGGAGTCACTACGCAGTGCATAAAATTACCAGAACACGAATACTGTTTCCTTTGCCAATTTTTCCTTGGCCTCTGATTGAACTTATAATATTCACAACTCGATCAGTATGCGGCTAAATATTTGGAGCTAATGGCATAACTGCCTGGAGCAATGCAAACTGTACTTAAATTAAATTTTATTCATAATATGCAAAAGTCGCAGTGCATATAATTAAAAAAACTGAAATGTATCGGGTGTCCCGAAAAGAGTACTTGTTTGCAAGGCTATTCTGGAAGAGCTCAAGATTCAATATATCTGTTTCTAATTGCATTTAGTAAAAAAGACTTCAACATAACGTTAAGAGCTCGGTTGGCAAAATGAAACAAAAACTCGCTGTGTTATGCTTAGTGATAACACAAGTGTAGGGTTTCTTGCCATCTACTGTGTATCCCCAAAAAGACTAAACGTTTGCAAGGCTATTGCGCAACAGCTTAACATTCAATATTTCTGTTTTTTATTGGATTCAGTGAAAGAGGATTTTTGGCAAAATGAACTGAAAAATCGATGTGTTATGCCCAGTGTTATGTCCAAAATCTAGGGTTTCTTGCGTCCAACCAGGTATCCCCAAAACGATTGGTTGCTTGTAGCAAATGGGCCTTTCAGTTGATCAATAATGTAATTGCTGTTTGGAAGTAATGACACTGAAAAAACATTATTAAAAAGAAAAGCTCTGACTTATTTTTAAAGATAAGCTCTGACTTAAGTTTACAGTGGTCATCAAAACCTCTGGTTTTGCAGAAACACAGATATTGTACTTTCGTTCGGTGTAACTGGGCGATTATCGAGTCAATCTTGTCAAGCAATGTATCAAACATTGAATTAAAGTCTTGTCTATAACACTTATGTGGAAACAAAGGTATCAATAAATGAGCTCTTTCTTTTTTTTTTATATTCATATAAAATATTACAATACATGTTACATCTACAGAAAATGGTCCTAGGCTTCCCAAACGAATAGCCCCACGTAGCCACTGACTATCTATAATTGACATTGTAACTACAAACTACAAAAATCAGCAACTGCCGATATCCTGTCATAAAGAATTAACTCGGTTTGCCGTGACAATTTTTTCCATAGAAAACAGTCCCTCAACTTTAAAAGCTCCAACAAAGAAAATGAGAATATTCTCAAACGAAAGTACAACATTTCTGCAAACATGTGGAATTACAACATTTCTGCAAATTACAACATTTCTTCATGACGCAAAAACACGTGATTTCAAATCTACTATTAACAGCTGTATCTTATAAAAAGCTTCTGTTATCTATGATGAATTATTAAAAACGCAAGCCTCTTCAAAATGAAAATCCAGACAGCATTTATCGTTAATTCCATCAGACGATATCGAAAGAAAACTTTTTAAATTATGCATCCATAGAACAATGTGGAGACCTTCTGTTTGGTTTTTATCTCATATTTCTCATGTTTTTCGTTATTTTTCGTAGTCTGTTTCCCAATGTTTTCGTCGTTCAAACCACAAAACAGGGAAATAAACTACAAAAATAGCAACAACAAAATAGAAAAATAACATAAATTGAAACTAAAAGCTCCACATTTCCCTATGATGCATCCAGCTACACTTTTAAGTTTATTATCCATTTGAAGATTATAAATAATTACATTCACACGAGTTTTCAAACGATTGCCCACCTGTGGACATGCCTCCGTATTTTGGATTATTTGGTGATCTTCTTGTGATCAAAGTTTTTGATTTTTACAAGTTTGGTCACTGTAATATAAACCCTTTCACGCCCGGATTTATTTCCTATTAACACGCAAATCCTATGTAGGTTTTATTTGGCAGGGGGTAGCACACACAAACGAACTCAGTTTAAAAGTTAAACTTGCGTTAAATATTTTAAATTGATATAAAGTTCTACCTGCATTTACCTCCTGAAAATGGGCCATATGGCACTCTCCGGGGGTGACAGGGTTAAAAGTCCTTCCCGGGGTGACAGGGTTAAAAGTCATTCCCGGGGTGACAGGGATAAAAGCCATTCCCGAGGTGACAGGGTTAAAAGCCATTCCCGAGGTGACAGGGTTAAAAGTCATTCCCGGGGTGACAGGGTTAAAAGCCATTCCCGAGGTGACAGGGTTAAAAGTCATTCCCGGGGTGACAGGGTTAAAGTTCCAGGAGTGAGTTGATATGGTAAGATGGTAGAAAATAAGGTGAAAATGAAATCTGGAATGATAAAATCTTTTCAATCTATCCAATTAAAATTCCTATGACTCGGAGTGCTCAACAACTTGTAAATTAGAAAGACCTACTACTGCGATCCTAGTGGTTACTCTAAAAAAAATGCCAGTTTTTAAACAACGAAAACACAAAATTCACAATGAAAAGTTTTCTAATTCACAATTTCGAATAAAAGCTCCGACTAATTAGACAGTCTATTTCTTAAATCATGCACTAACGTACACAGTGTAAAGCACGTATAATATGAATATTAATAATTCATGATTTATAGGGAAATGTTTCAACATGTTTTAGTCATGATATTATGAAGATACATCGCTATCAATGAGACACGAGCATTCAAAACTTAAAATTAAGTAGTCCTTATTGAAAAGCTAATAACATGTCTTAAAGTGTGATAAAGGTTTGCATTAATTTTTAATAAAGTAAACTAATTCCTAATCCAAGAATAACATATCTGGCGATATTCAGCTACAGTGTAAACTTTCCTTGAGTTGTTGAATTTTCGTAAGTATCAAACAGTTTCGTTGAGCCTATTTCATATCGACAAAACTATAAAATAGTTAGCTAATAAATGCATAACATCTCCACATTAATAAATGCAATTCGTAACTCAAGAATAACATATGTGGTGATATTTAGCTACAGTGTAAACTTTCCTTGAGTTGTTGAATTTTTGTAAGCATCTAACAGTTTCTTTGAGCCTATTTCACATCGACAAAACTATAAAATAGTTAGCTAATAAATAAATAACATCTCCACATTAATTAATGCAATTCGTAACTCATGTTGCATATGAAATATAACATATGTGGTGATATTTAGCTACAGTGTAAACTTTCCTTGGGTTGTTGAATTTTCGTAAGTATCAAACAGTTTCTTTGAGCCTATTTCATATCGACAAAACTATAAAATAGTTAGCTATTAAATGCATAACATCTCCACATTAATTAATGCAATTCGTAACTCAAGAATAACATATATGGCGATATTTAGCTACAGTGTAAACTTTCCTTGAGTTGTTGAATTTTCGTAAGTATCAAACAGTTTCGTTGAGTCTATTTCACCTCGACAAAACTATAAAATAGTTAGCTAATAAATAAATAACGCGCCCACAGACCTTGCCAAATTGTCGGTTAAAATGTTATTTTTGAGGCTTTTGTCCAAAAATTTGGGCATTTGTCGGAACTGTGAGCCATTTTTTAGCGTTTTCCCCCCCTCTCTAGCTTAAAACCTTGACTTTTTGACAACTTGGGCAAACAGCAACATAATAGTTGGGATGAAAACAAAGCAGGAGAAAAATGGGATGTGTGAAAAGCTCTGATGTTCGGATTACAAAACACGTCAAAAACCCATGAATAGTTAATTGTTTACAAAACATTGTGGTCCTTTAAAATACAAATTCCTCATATCAAGCTAACGGCACTAAATTATGCATAACCAAAAAACGAAATTTGTTTTTGTATGGACATAAAATCTACCAGCTACGTTTGTATTTGAAAGGTAGTTTCAATAAGCATGTTTAATTAACCAAGTAATTGGCAAAAACAGTTTCTCAATTGAAAATTTGCAACACGATTTTCTATGAAGATGGGAAAAACAATTCTGTTCATATTCTATCTTCTATAGTCTAGACTTGCCCTAAGTTAATTTCTTTTCAGCTATTTCTCTCGGATTAAGAAAGAAATAGACTTGGGGTAAGTCTCTTCATAATAATTTTTTAATGCAATTGTTTTCCATGTCGTACTCGTACTTGAACTCATTCAGGGTCTCAACCTCCCTGTTGTTTTTAGACAGATTTTTAGTGTTCTGGTACTGAGTTGCGGTTAAATTTTTCTTTCTCAAATTCATTTAACTCAAACTCCAGGTCAGCTCTATCTATTTTGCATACCCCTTGAGAGCTTTCAGTGTAATATCATATCCCTTGAGAGTATTCAGTGTTGATTTAGCTTCAAATATCTCGAAAACGAGCATAGCGTTCAAATCTTTGAGTGGTTGAACTCGTTGTTTTTATGTATGTTCACATTTTCACAAAAACTTGAAAAACGAAGCATGCAATTGATTTTATTTCGGAAACCTAAAACTGTCGAGATCCCGTTCGAACAATGTCGAGAGGCGTAAATGTTATTCAATTTTCCTGAAAGAAATTTCTCTACTAAGTTAGCGTCTTATCAATTAATTGACACCTTAATTTTTTAAATCTGATGTATACTTCGTATTTTATATGAATTAAGTATTATGATAAATATTGTAATATTGTAATATAAATATAGCAATAATGATATTGTAATATTAATTTGTCAGGAAATTCCTTGCAACACTAATCAATATCAACCAAAGACGGACAACAACGCAAAAGCAATATGTCTGATGAAGAAGAATCGATGAATGATGACTTTGAATTCCAAAAAACGCAACGAGAAATCGAAGATCTTCGGCACAAGGAAGAAGAATTGATGTCGAAAATGAATGCAATTGCAAACAAGCGAAAATCAACATCTGAAAATTCACTTGAAGACAAAGTCGATGAGGATGACGACAGCAACGAAGAGATTGGTGAAATACGTCGACCTTCACAGTCTAAAGGATCCTCGGAGATTCCAAAAGAACGCCCAAACAGCATTCACATAGAGAAGAGCTCATATGATGCCAGAGCATTTAGGTCAAAAGAATCAAGCAATTCGTCACTAACTAAAGAAATAACAGTTTCATCTAGCAAAAATTCCAGAGCATCATCGACCAAAAGCTCCAGAGATTCGTCTCGATCTTCACTCGCGTCACCAAATAAAGATAAAGATGGCAAATCGACAATCTATATCACGCAGTCAAGAGGATCTCTGTCGTCCTCAACCTCGCCCGTGAAATCAAATAGCGGTCGAGTGTCAGTTAGATCGTCGTCTGGAAGCTTAGCATCTTCACCGACAAAACGAAATCCTCCCGGCAGAGCTTCGCCAACAAAGGATAGACGTAGTTCATCGTCGAAAATCAAGAAAAGAAGCTATTCCACACCAGACGAAACTTTTAAAAATAAAAATAAGAAGGACTTGCCAAAAAGTTCAGAAGATATTGCAGCAAGAAAAAAAATCGATTCTTCGGGAGACGATTTTCAACCAGACCTGGATAGCAAAGAAAAAACTAGAAGAAGAAAGATTGAAACTGCCAAAAAAGCATCAAGCACTTCCAATCTCTCTTCAGTTGATGTTCCTGAAAATAGACTCACAAGTCGGGAGCAACGCGGAAGCAGATCTTCTTCGCACGATGAAAGGTCGAAAAATTCCATTTACATAAATGAAGATTCGTACGAAATTATTGAAATAGAAGATGATGATGAAGAACAAGAAAAAAAGTTGACAGCAAGGCAAAAAATTGAACAAGAACTAGCTGAGCAACAGGAAAGAGAAGACGAGTTGAAAAAAGCACATCATGCTAGAGCAGAGGAAAATCATGTTGACAAAGAAAGTTTTGAAGATCACGAAGAAAGTGATGAAGCTAAAGTCTATGAAGAAGACATTAATGGTGAAGATAATGACGAAGAGGATGACCAGAAGATAACACAGTTAAGCACATGGGAGAAGATTGCCCTCGAGATTGAAGAAGAAAAGAAAAGAGAAGTGGAAATAAAGCAGAGAAAACAAGAAGATCAGGAATCTAAGGATTCTGGAGAAGGAGAAGAAAATGATGATTATGACGAAGAAAAAAATAGTATGGATGTTAGTGCAAAAATAAACCTTGAGATTGAAGAACAGATCAAACGTGAAGAGGAGCTACGTAGAGCTTCTGAAAGCGGAAAAGATGACGACAGTGACAGTGAAGAAGATATCGCAAACGATGATGGAGCAAAAGAAATTTCGGTGCAAGATAGAATTGAAATTGAGATCAAAGAAATTGAAAAACGAGAAAAAGAGTTGAAGAAAATGCACATTGATGAAGAACCGGACGCAATTGACAGTGAAGAAGATTCAATGGAAGATAACCCGGTTAAAGTTGGAAATGAGCTGAATTCAAGACAATTTGAATCTCGTTCAAAAATTCAGCAGGAGATTGACGAATTTAAGAAGAAAGAGGCCGAGTTTAGAAAACTGCATGGGATGACGGAAAGCAACAACAGCGACGATGAAAATGGTGAAGAAAAAACCTCAAATGGCATGTCACTGATTGAGAAAGAATTCGCAGAACAAAAATTAAAAGAGACAGAATACAGACAACAGCATATGCATGTTCAAGAAAAGGATAATGAAGAAGAGGCCCATGACGATGCAAAAATGGCTTCAGATGAAGACAATGGTTACGATGAAATTCCCCAAGACGAATCGATACTGTTAGAGCGTGAAAATAAAAGACGGTCTCCAGTTGGCAAAAACAAAAGAGAAAATAAAGAAGATGTCAGCGTTACACCAGGAATCACAAGACGATTTATACACTTGTTCGACAAAGCAGGAGACGGTTTACCTGCGAAAAAGAAGGAACCATTTCGTGGGAAATCTACGAAGAAAGAAAATAGTATGTAACGCGTTTTAACTAAGTCCTGTTAATAGCAAACTTTCCTCAAGTTCATTTCTGAGAAGAAATAGACTTGGGTAAAGTCCATGTTGATAACTCCAAAGAAAGGTAATTTATGGAGATGTTCAAATCAATCTTTAGTGTTTAAACCAAGTTAATCAACCCACTTTCCAAAAATATGATAAATGCCACTAAACAAGGGTAAATTTATAAAACAAACGATTCAGGACTGAACATAACAATGCAATTTATCAATCTAAAGAAAAATAACATAGTCAATTCAGAAGCTATAAATCATAAACCTGGAAAACAAAGTCTTACTTAAATTTAAAATCTATATGTATGTGCTTCCTCATATCTGAATATTTTTGAGTAGTTACAATGTGCCGTGTTTTGTTGCCTTTGCAAAGAGGGCAACTAACTTTCTAAAATATATGTAATTTCTTCTTCAAGTGGAAACATTCAGAACAAATGGCCACTCAACAAAAACAAGCAGTGATATTGATGACGTTTTTGAAGATGAGAAAAGGCTTTCCGATGAAGATGCAGCAATAGATTTAACCGATAAAGAAGATATTGATTCTGATGAGGATGAAGATAGCAAATTAGAAGTTAAAGAAGATGTTTCAGAAGACGATAATCACGAAGTTATTTACACACCAGCACCAGGAAAGAAGTTAGTTTTAAAAAGGAAAAAGACAAAGAGAAAGGAAGAAGAAGAAGAAGAAGAGATGAACAAAGGGAAAAGTAAGGTTAGTCTATTTGCAAAGATTCGTTGTTTAAAGTTCAACAAACATAAATCCACACTGAGTTAGAAAAAAAATAATCCGTGCCTGTCCAAAGCAAAAGTAGAAAAGGTAATACACGATATATAATTTCCTTCCTTCAATGAACTTTAAGTATTTTTAACACCACTTTAGCAACATGAATAATTGAATAATCTAAAAAAAATGACAAAATATCATAAACAGTCGCAAACATGTACGAGGGACTTTATTTGAAATATTAATCGACCATTATTGTCAAAATCATTCACTCATTGCTCTTATTTTGTCTGTAGTTATTTTATTATATACTATTTTTGTTTCTATTCGCCCCCAAAGAACCTAGCAGCATTTTAAATTTCTTCCAAATCAAACTGGTCATAGCAAAAGGAAGGTTACATAGATCTATTTAAGTTAGCAAAAACATCAAACGTTAAACTAGAGAATACGGATTACAACTATATTTCCATCTCTATTTGGCCCAGATAATCTAGCTTCTTAAATTGCTCTCAATCAAGCTGTTCATAGCCAAAGGATACACATTTCAGTTAGCAAACTATCAAATGTTGAAGTAGAGTATACGGATTATAACTAGATTTTCATCTCTATTTGCCACACAGAATTCAGCCTCTTAAATTTCTCTCACTCGAGCTGTTCATTGCCAAAGGATACATAAATCTATTTCAGTTAACAAACCATCAAATGTTAAAGTAGAGTACACGGATTTTACGGATTACAATTACTATATCTTCAAAGTAGAGATTACAACCCTTTATTTTACCATTTGAGTAGTTTAACTTTATCTTACCTTTATGCACCATTCGAGTAGTTAAACCTTTCACCCCGGAAAAATCAATTTGTCCCATTGCTGAGCAACGACAAAGTACGAAAAACGCAGTATTTTCAGGAGGTAAAAGAGGATAGAACTTCAAACTCATTTCCAATATTTCAACGTTAGTCTATCTCTTGAATTGAGTTGGTTTATATGTGCTACCCCCTTCAAATGAAAACTTAGATAGGATTTGCATGTTACCCTTTCACCCCGGAAAAATCTATTTGGCCCCCTGCTGAACAATGCAAAACTTGATATCTTCAGGAGGTAAGTGAGGACAGAACTTTATATTAATTTTCAATATTTTAGAAGTTAGTCTATCTTAAGAATTGAGTTGGTTTGTATGTGCTACTCCCTTGAGATGAAAACGTGTAGATAGGATATTGTTACGAATTTCAAACAATTGCTTTTCTGACAATGTTTGGTTAGACGGACCAAGCTAAATTCAGAAACTGTCACTATTCTGATAATATTGACGAATGATGACAAAATTTCGACTTAAAAACCTAATTTTGAGTTACAATTGTCAAAGACTTTTTGCAATGTTATGATTATGAAATGATGGCAACTTACAATAACATGATCTATCGATTTCTCATAACAATATGAAATAATGCCAACTTGCAATAACATTATCTATCAAGTTCTCATAACAACTTATTACATTTATTTTAACGTGCTGGTGAAGTATTTGACATTGCTACAATTAATTTAACCCTTCCTGTGCATGGCAACATAAAAATGAGCTTGATTCACACTCGGATTTTGGTGATTTTTTAATTTTGGTGATTTTTCGTAAATTTCTCAGTCTATACAGCGTCGAAGAGAGGGAGCCAGTGTCAATACACTGTGATGTTCAAACCCAATTAGAACATAACCAAAACTAGGGGGCTATATGTATTATATTAAAATATAAAACTGAATTTTACACAACTCGAAGGGAGCAGAGGTTATCTAACTTGGACCCTGAATGATATATGGACCGTAAATAATAATACTAAATAAATCTAAATACATTAATATATATATGTGTATTTTTGTTTACGATAATAGCACCTTCTTAACAGGAACTCAAAACACCAAAGAAAACGCATCAATTGGCAATGCATTGGGAAAAACTACAACAGGAGAACCAAGTGAAAGCTCACAAAAATGACACCGACTCGACGAAAAAACAGAAAGAGGCAGAGCGACGACACAAAATAGAACTCCAAGAAAAACGAGAACTAGAACGAGCCAACAGACAACACGAAATTAAAAAGCTCCAAGATCGACGAAAGAATCTTGCCGATGCATGGGAAGGTAAGAATGTCAACAACAACATCAAGAGCAGTCCCAAACAAACAACAGAAACGAAACTGTCACCAACGAAAGAGTTAACAAAGGCAAAGTCACCAAGAAAATCGCCAACTGCAAAAAAGGTAGGTACCGGGATGCCCCAAAAAATTTCCCCGCATTTAAAAATCTCTTTTGTAGGAGCTTTAGATTTGGTAGCTTTCTTTTCGCAAGACGTTGGTGTTAGAGGCTTCAACTTAAAACTTGATATCCTGTTTGCCAAAGTTCATGAAGTATTCCCTGAGCTTTACTAAATGAATTGTTATGCAATAATTTTCTCAAAGCCATAATAATGTAATATTTTCAGCCGATAAACAATGAAACATGTAAATCACTTGCAAAAGGGTAAGTTGCTAAACAGTGAAACATGTCAATCACTTGCAAAGTTATGCTTGCTAAAGAATGATACACGTCAATCATTTGCGGTTTTCTCAAAGCCATAATTATGTAATATTTTCAGCCGATTGCAGCAGCAGAGATCTTATATTTTTGGTTTCAATGAGTATAACTCAATGAATGTTGAGTAGATTTCGGCAAACAAGATATCAAACTATAAATCGAAGCCTCTAATATCAAATTCGAGAAAGAACATAATTATCATAATTAAAGCTCCTCTACAGAAGCTTTGCAAAACGTGGGGGATATTATGGAAAGAGTTAAATTCTAATCGTTTTAATGATTGACTTCTATCATTTCTTCATGAAATTGAAACGTTTTAATGATTTCCTAATCAACTGTATTTGATGTTATGCTTGCTAAACAATGAAACATATAAATCATTTGCAAACAGGTAAGTTGCTAAACAACAAAACACGTAAGTCACTTGCAAAAGGGTAAGTTGCTAAACAATGATACCTGTCAATCACTTGCAAAAGGGTAAGTTAAGAGAGCTTTTTTGGCATGTCATCTTTGATTTGGCATGTTAAAGCAGAGATAATGCTGACTCACCAAACTCCTGGTTGGCCAGCTACGTCATTAATCACATGAAATTCTTGCCTTGTTTTCATCTATTTTTCGGCAAGATAGGAAGAACTGATCACATAAAAACATTTTGAGCAGTAGAATAGGTATCCTTAGCAAAGCAGCTTCGTATGGATACATTTCCTTTAATTTTCCCAACACCAAGATTAGAAACTTTGTCAAATTGGAATCTAGTCATGAAAACATTTTCTAAATTTTGTAAAAATCCCCTTGTTTGAGAAATAAAATATTTTAAACTTTATCTTACAAAAAATAAAACAATCAAATACTATATCAATACCAATATTATATTTGGTTTGATATGCTTTGAGATCAATACACACTTTGCTTTGCTAATGCTTACAAACAAGTAAACATTTATGGCATCTCATTCCACAGGATGCATATAGTGCAAATAAATCCCAAACCACACCAAAGTCAGCAAGAGCTAACATAAAAATATGGGAACAGCGAATTGCATCATCACAAAACAAATAAGGTAAGTACTTTTTTTAATAATTTGCAAATTGGATTGACCGTCCTAAAACTGCTACATGTGTCCAATATGTTTATGCCTTTGAAACAAGGCAACCCCAAGGAGAGGAGTGGAGACAGAAGTGGACATATTTATTCTATTTATTGTAATCATTTCTCTTTCGATCCTACCCAATCCTTTCATGGCTGATACCACCCCCTGCTTTAAAATAATGACTGATAAACTTCAGTGCTTAATTTATGATTGGTTGTGTATAGTATCCAATTTTTAGAGAATTCTTCTCACATATTCAGTATTTGACTTGCATCTCGCATACCAATCTCATAAATATAATGCAGTGCCATTAGAACAGAATAATTTCAAGAACAATAGTGATTACAAAAAATTGAATAATTAACCCTTCATTTTTTATTGTTCTGAGGACTAAGCCTCCAATAGATCTGCAGCAGCTTTCAACAGCACAAATAATGTATATCTTCAAGTTAAAACATTTATCATTTTACTGACTCATTCATTTATTTTTTAATAATAGAGATGAGTTGTGCTTAGCAGCATTGATCAATTGCAAATAAGTTGCTAATTTTGTTAAATTAATCTTCCTAGCTGCATGGCAGAAATGATGGTGATTGAAGAAATTATTCAAACGATGTGTGCATTGGCGACATTTGAAGCAGATTCTCTGCAAATCAAATATGAATGATTATGGAATTAAGATGATTAAAAACAGCTGTTGTGTCATGAAAATCATAAATATTTATAATTTTAATTTTATCTTTTTATGTGCATGTGTCAACCAGAGAATTGAGATTTAATTAAAATTAATATCACCATTACCACTTATTTTAAAAAAATTTGAGAAAATTAAATGGAGTTTGACTCAAATACAGTTAATATTAAAGTACAATAATAATACCATTTTCAATCAATTTCCCAATTGCTTAATAAAACTTCATTTCATGGGAGATTTTGCAACAAAATTTGACCAAAGAGAAACAGCTCCTATTCCATTATAATAAAAAACTAATATAAAAAGCACTTTTGAAACTGAAGTTGATGTGATTTGGCAATGCACCAAAAACTTATTTTTCCATATTTTTTGAATATTTACATCAAATGGAACTCACTGTAAATATTTACATCAAATCAACTCTACTCACTGGAACTCACTGGAAAATGTAATACATTGGCATTCAAATTTGTTTAAATTCACAAAAATTCTTAAAAATCCAGGGTGCATTCCAGGATTAGTATGCCAAAGATCTATGGTATGCGATACCATGATGATGCCTTTGTGGCATACAATTAGTTTTAAACATGCCTAGCATAACAAAATTGTTAATATGTGCCATTGCATAGTGATTGGTTTTGGTTGGTGAGACATATTTGAACCAATTTTGGCAGACCTTTGGCATGCAAAACTTTTGGAATGCCTTTGAGACATGGCAGCACCAACTGGCAAAAAATGATTGATTTTTGATTTTCTTTAAATGACTATCACTGGTCATGGTTGACACGTTTTGACTGTTGTTTGCAGATTGTGATTTTGTAAAACTTACACAAATTATATCAATTGTTTTGTTAGTAAAATAAAATAATGTTTAGAAAATTAACTTTGTATCAGTTGGTTATTTAGCAAGAAAATATTTCATTCTTGTACCTTTTTTCCCTTGCTTGAGTTCCAAAAACAATGATTATTCTAGTAAATAAAAATAAACATCACACACATGATGCAAAATATGTTTTACAACATTCACCATACTTTCTCAGAATATAGAATTAAGTAGTATTGCACATGGAATGCAAAATACTCTAATGAATATTTTCCCCTGAATGTGAATACAGCGTTTATCATGTTTTCAAAATACAACAGTGACACAGTGAGTGGTATGGTGTAGACTAGTATCGCACACAATGAAAAATACTCCAATCCAAATACTCCAATCATAATCTCCTTTTTGTGATCTACAACGTTTATCACATGCTTTCAAAATACAAAAGTGGTATCACACAGAATGGAAAACACTCCAAGAATACCAAAAATAATAAAGTGGATCCATTATATATTTATTTACACATTAAACACAACCTGACAACACATATATACAATATATTATAGGCCTAAACACTTTACATACACATTAAAAAACAGAGCTGAAAGAAATCAGAGAGTGAAATAAACATTTATTTTCGTTGAAATTAAAAGCAAATTTAGTGATTAAAAACTTTGCAGCAAAATGTAATTAAATTGCAAAAGGATGAAGAAAAAAGAATGTCTTACCAAATTTCGGCACAGTTTTGATATCAAAATAATCAGCAGGTCAAGACCTTTCGATTGATATATAGTACATGCATTTAAACAGTCAAACTAGAGAAGGGTGCGTTAGTAGAATAGGGCCCAACTTTCTTGCTTTACTTCTTTCTTACACTCCTTTGCTTTGATTCTTTGAAAAAAACTGAAAAGAGCGGGAGCTCCTCCGCACGGTGGAGCCCAGGCCCCTCAGTCATATATGACGTCAGGGCACCATTTGAGATTCTGCTTGGCATCACAAAAAAACTGCACTTGACTGGTCTCTCAAGTCCCAAGAGAAAAGATGTCGGAAAAATACTTCTCGTGGTTTTAGTTATCATTTGTTTAGTTCTCGTATAAAAAAATTGTATTTAGTTTAATACCGAAACTATTTTATAAAGTATCCATTGGTCCCGTATGCAAACAAGACGAAAAGATGTATCCGTCCCGTAAACAAGTACATTTTGGCTAAGCCCCCAAGAATCTTGAGTTGAGGTCTTCTTATTTTTCAGTTGTGGTCTGGCCTAAACTGAGCTTCAATGTCCTAGTAAATTTTATTCTTAAAAGAAAGAAAAAGCGAACCTTTGACACTATTTTCTTGATTTTAAACTTTCAATCTCTTATGAATTTTTCATCAATAAAAACTGTTTTTTTTTCTATAAAATAAAACATAAATTTTCACCAAGTCAAAGAAGTCCAAACAAACAAGACAAAGAATTGTAATATCAAAGGCACGGGCTTTAGAAGTCGTGGCGTGTGTTTTCCATGTTTTGGTTCTTTGTTTTGATTCTTAGTTTCCCATCACCCATGTATTTCTATTGTGCCCTATACGTTGGTTGGTAGGACACAATATAGAAATGCATGGGTGATGAGAAACCAAAAAAACAGAAGAAAAAACACACACACACACCACCATTCCTATAGACCGTGAATAAGGTTTGGAAAAAGTTAAAAACAAGCCTATTTAGGCGGTCGCCAATTAAGATAAAAATAAGACCAATTTTCCATGATTAATAAATTAATAATTCACCAATTGCCATAATCCAAGTATCCAAAGGTCTAAAAGCTACAATACACTGATAACATAGCATAATGGTTTTACAATCCAATTCTCAGTTCAATTTTTCACTCAATGAAAACAATGATACACAACTACAGTGAGAACCCGTCAATAATAAACCCATTTTTGAAAGTCAGTCTGTCTAGTTTTTAAATATTTTGGTAAGTTAGATAGAGTTCGGCTGATGTATGCTGCCAACAATGTGATGGAAAAGTCATAGCAATATACTCCTCTATTATGTGAAATGATTTCCATCATTTAAATTTTTGCAAAAAATCATCCTGTGGTTTCTTACAAGTCAGTTTCTCATTGGCGGGTTCTTATTGTATTAATGTATATATAAAAGATAAGAAATTATAAAAACTTTTTTTGATAGTAAAAATTAATGAACAACAACAACAGCTGTTGGTTAAATTAAAATAATAACTAAAACCATGGGAATTTGGACGCCAAAATAGTAGCTGCAGATAATTTCCTACCACATTTATTGAATCATTTCATTTGTCTTTTCTTTGTCATTTTCTTTCTGTTGCTTTGCTTTTGCAATTTACGCGCGATGCTGCGACGTAGCGCGGAAACTCGCAGCATCACAAGGCAAAAAGGCAAAACAACAGGAACGAAATAAAATTTCCAAGAGAAGATGACTTAATGACTCAATTAATATGATAAGAAATTATCTGTTTTTTGGATTCCGAATCCCCATTCAATTTCTAAAACGTTAAGTTCAATTTCATGGTTACGTTTATATCATGGGCATTAAGAAACGTGAATTGTTATTCTTCCTTGTGTTCATGTACCCATGATGTGTGGGTGTGTCCCTGTACTTCACGGGTACAGTGGCACTAAAAACAACAACTCACGTTCTCTTGGGAAAATAAATGGCAGACTCGCTTTTCTGCACAGGAAACAAAGTTTTTAAAATTATAACCTACGTAGAATGCTATGCAATGCCCTCATTCAACCACATTTTGACTATGCTTGTTCTGACTGGTATCCTGTGTTGAATGGGGAACTGTCCAAAAAGATCCAAACAGCATAAAATAAGTGTGTTCGTTTTTGTTTGAACATAAAAAATACGACACACATGGGAGCCAAGAACTTCCAAACCATAAAACAGCTTCCCACAAAGGAAAGGGTAGAGCAATGCATACGTGTAAACGTTTTTAAATTTTTCAGTGGACTATCGCTAGCTTATTCTTCAGGTGTATTCCATCCTGCTGATCAAAGCCGCATCACTGGAAAATCGAAAGACCATCTGATATTTCCCCTACTTAAAAGTAATACTGGCCAAAAATCTCTGTCTTATCTAGGGCCCAAATTATGGAACAATCTTCCATCAAATCTAAAATCTGCAAGAAGTGCAAATGGATTCAAACACAAAATCAAAAACCACTTCATGCAAAGTCTATTTAAAAGAGAAGAAAATGTATGCATTTACCACTAAAGTTATCTAACATCATTTTGGCCACTTTTTACTAAAAATATAAATATATTACGTATTTCTTTTATGTAAGTGTCTTTATTTTCATGACATATCTCTATGGGGACCAATATGGAATCAAGTAGTAGAGATACGTATTTTTAAAAATAACATTTTATGCATTTTTTATTTTTATTAGCTTAAGTATTATTTTATCGCAAAATTGTAAACATTCTTAATTTAACTTCAGCCATTTCAGAATTGTAAATGTTTAATTCAAAATGGCAATAAATACTTAATTACTTACAATAGAATGCATCGAATTTTCGACAACAATCGTAACCATCAAATTTACGTTACGTTACAACATGGCACAAAAATCACTATCGCTTGGCGTAATTTTGATGTTACGAATTAAGACAGTTGTCAGTGGCAAATAAAAGAATACTGCAGCAAATAAAAAGAGAAAGGAAAACAGTAGAAGCAAGGTACGACAACAATCGTAACCATCAAATTTATGTTACGTTACAACATCGTTAAAAAGCATTATCGCCAGGCGTAATTGTGATGTTACGAATTAAGACAGTTGTCAGTTACGAAAAAAAGAATGCTGCAGCAAATAACATAGGGCTTAAATCTTGATTGGACGGCGAGTGTTAAACCACGTAATAACTCACTAACTGGTTAAACAAATCAGGTTGTTGCATTTGGCAAACTTCAGTGGAAGCTAAATAGGCTTATTGACATTTTCGTAGTTATGCAAAGCTATAGCGTGACTTGTAAAAGTTAGGAAAATATCTGGACTTTAATCTTCCGCCTCGTAATCAAAATTCAAACTTCGAATAATGGAACTCATAAAGCCTCGTTTCAATCCATCCTAAAAAGTTGGGATAACCAAATCAAGAATTTGTGCTCTTTTGAAATACTACCAGGCTAGAAGCTAAATTTTGGTAGTTTTTTGTTACGAGGCCTTATCTGTCTGTACCTGTCATTCATTGTCTTATAATCTATTTTAAGGTTTCATTTAAAACCGATATTAATTGTGACTGTCAGCTAACCATGATGATATTCACACACAACAAGTAGCATTGTATTTTTCGTGGGAAACGAAATTTTATTCGAAAAAGAAGTACGCTATGGTCGATTCAAATACATTAACATATCATTTCAAGAGGATACACGATATACAGCAAACGAAATATTTCAACAAAACTGGCTCATTTCCTCGTCCTTCAGGGGGGACGTTAAGCCGTCGGTCCCATGTGTGCATTGCATTTTCCACAATGATCTGAGGGATATAAAGTTCCCATACGACATGGTGTGGTCTCCCACGTGATGGCGGGGTTTGGAGAGCTGATACGAAGAGGTACTAGATTCAGCATATATTGTGCTTGCTACAGGTATCTCTAGAAAAGGGGGAAACGGGGGGAAGGGGGAGGGGAAAACATGAGAAAAATAATAGGCCTAGATATTGTACATTTTTCAGTATGATCTGAGGGGTTTCAAGTTCCCATACGATGCGACGTGGCCACACGAATGAAGAGGGTTTAGAGGAACTGATACGACGCGGTACTGGAGTAGGCATATAAATTCAGCCAATAACCAATATCCGAAAGGATACTGGTTTGGCGTGTACAATACAATATTTATCGATTTTATGTGTAAAGAATAAAAAAATAACTGAAAATATACTGAATGAAATGCTAACGCAACCACATCGTAAAATAATTGTAACGTTTGCATTTGTGGTTGCGGGAAGGCGTATAATTTGTTTGCTTGACTCCCTTGACTCTTTTGATGCAACTACAATCTCTTAACAGCAACTCTAACCTTAGACTGCACGTAGCATCAAACTTTGAAGAAGTATCGAGTCTGCACGCAGCAGGTAGACTTGCCCCAAGTCTATTTCGTGCCAAATCACAAATTTTTTATTTCACACTCAATATATCGAGAGAATGCCATATCGTCCTCGATATATTGAGTATGAAATACAAATTTGTGATTTGGCATGAAATAGATTTAGGGCAAGTCTAGCACCCAGGCTACTCTAGCCTAAGCTATCTCCATGTTTCTCCGACTAACCGTTTCATACTTGCGCAACATAACCTGAAGCCACAGGGAGACAACAGTCAGTTTGCAAATAAAGGCACACACATAATGGCGGAAATCTTTTGTCACAACAACGAATTCAACAAAAGTAACACTCATTATTCATCAAACTATAACATGATATCATAAGTTTATACTACGGTATGTAATTACCAATCGTTGCATAATTAACCATGTAGGAATGGTTAAAATAAAACTCATTTACCATCGAACCATTCGATTTCATTTATAATAATCTACGGGGAGGGTAGCCCTTCAGGACGAGTGCTGATTTTCAAGGGGCCCTCCCATAAAATATAAATTAAATATGGCTAAATTAAATTACAAAAAGCTATTTACAATCAATGAGTTCCGCCATAACAGGATATCATAAGTTTATACAACAGAACTAACATGAGCACATAAATGTTTCTTACAGCTGTTTCGCACACCAAAATGTCTCTTACAATTTTAAAGTCATTTTTTCATAACAATAAATTTATAGCATTGAACAATGAATATGGAATGTTAGAAAGTTAGAATTTTAAAAAATTAAAAAGAGAAAATTTAATATTCTCAAAGCAACATGCATCGCAACTCCGTCTCTCTGTTTCTCTGTCGTTCAATCCCATTTTCTTTAAATTTGATCTGAATTGTTTTGTAAGGTAGTCCTTAAACATATGACGTAAACCATATCATCGCAAGCGCTTGCTTCAACACATAAAAGCTTTAGAATTTGCAAGGCCTCTGGTTTTCGCCTTGATCTAATTTCGAGCTTTCGACTGCCATATTTTGGTTAAAATACAACTGATTTTAGAGAAATTTGAGCAAACTTGAAGTTAATGTTCCTAAATTTAAAACATCTAACACCTTTATTGCTTATTGTTGTCCTCGTATTGCATTGATTCGTGAATTTATCGATTTTTCAGAAAAACAATTCTACCTGAATTTTTCTTCAACACAACAAGCTGTACTCCTCCTGCACATCTGTACACCTCCTGCACATCTGTACTCTTCCTGCACATCTGTGCCTTTTAAACGTCAGCTTCGAGTGTTTGCTTACAGGCTATTTAAATATATGTGCATATTTGTTTGTCTGATACAAAGCTTTGATAAGTAAATAGTCAAGAGCAATTGAAAGAATAAATTGCAATCTTCCTTCTACCGAAACTGATTTAAAAATGTATCTTTATTGAAAACGGCACCGGACAAAAGCCTATCGCGGAGCTAGATTTTGTAATAACTTAACCAAAGAAGCGAAACTATCTCCTTCCTTCAACAACACACTCTTTTTATAAGAACAATTTCATGATAACATCGAGGCTGAAGCTGCGCTTACTCATACACTTTTCAGATTTAGAACCATCCAAATCACACAACGCATCCGTCTCTCGCCTTGCGTAATGCCACCTTTGTTGTAACCTTGTTGTGTCTATTCAAAAAAAAACTTTTGGTCAAAATCTTGGACAAACATTCAAATATAATTGACTAGTTAAAGGTGAATGATTGTAAAAAAAACTTTTGTAATCAAAAGGCAAAAAACCACAAACTACAATACCGAGTAGTTTGTTTTATGTTGTTTACTTCACTGTACAGATTTGCACAAATCTAAGCACCACAAAATAAGCAATCAAGCAAAAACAAAATGGCTTTGTGGTGTACCGTTTCTACCCCCGAAAAAACTTCATAATTTAGTGGCTTTGCTTGCAAAACTAATCATTTTCTTTATCCGAGAAATCTTCATGCTGATACAGTGTATGCTTAGTTTTCTTTGATAAAATACGGTTCTTTATCGTTTCATGATTATTTTTACATGCAAGATTATGAATTCTATTAAATCATTGTTAGCCTGTTCTCTATGATCTAATGCGACGCAAAAACATGGCTGCGAGAACCTTTACATTTATATTTGCCTAAGAGATTTGCGGTGTAATAAAATGTTATTTGGTCATCTAATTTGATGAGTAAAAAGAAATAAAGCAAAAACTACTTTCCATTCCATTAAATTCCATTCCATTCCATTCCATTAAATTCCATTAAATTCCATTCCATTCCATTAAATTCCATTCCATTCCATTCCATTTTGACTTTTCCTAAATATCATCTAGGGATGTTTCAATGTGTTTGTTTACATGTTTACATGTAAACAGTTGTCATGGCAATGGGTTTTTGAGAGAGTACTCTTGTAAATTTATATGTTGCTTTGTAGAGATCTTATAAAGGGTGCTTTCGATTTGAGAATTGGTCAGCATATTAATGGAGCACAGGGGCACATTGTGACATTAAAAAAATTTAATTTCAATCTATTTCAAATAAAAAACCTTACCCATCTTTGAGTTGTAAAATGTCCTCAAAATGTCGTTTTTGTGACGTCATAGTGACGTCAGAGCCCTAATTACCCTGAAAATTTGTGTATTTTTCGCATTTGATATATAGATCATGTTGTCCTAATTGCAAATCAGTAGCTCTCACTAATTTCGATTTATGAGGGGGGCTAATTTAGGATTAAAGGTTCATATTGCAGTATTTTATGAATTACGGCTTGGTTCCAGAGAGGATGCTTTATTCTTAAAAACACTTCTCAGCGATGATTCCAAAATGAATCTAAAAAATCAGTAAGTCAGTTCAGTTATCCATAACTGAATATTTTGAAACAACAATTGCTGACTCGTTTTAGTAGATTTTGTATAATTGTTCAAAACTACTATCTTCCTTCTGACAACCGGTATTCATTGACCGCAGAATGTTTCTTATTGACTTTTACAGTTGTATGTGGAGGTCAGCGGAGATGGGATATTTGAAAAAAGAAGGGTTATCCGAATACAAATAAGCCATTCCGGAAAAAATGTATTCTACTTGCCACCAGATGGAACGATTAACACTACATACGTTCAAAAGCAAAAGTTGGTTACCATGAGCATTAGACCAACTAAGCTTCAAGCAACGGAGTGCTTGAATGGAGGTAGGTTTTGATCCTTCCTTTTTCTTTGTGAACATAAGATTGAGATGTTGACCTCTCTTGAACTTGATTGTCTACTTTTTGAAATAAACAGACGTTCTCAGGACTCGGCTATTAGAGAATTTTTTTGTTGCTTAAGTGTGTTCAAATAATTACAATACTTTTTCTATAAATGAATGGCTAGTTCATCAGCAATAATAATCTAATACCACTATGATTGGATCATTTGCAAGTGTGCAGAAGAAGCGGTAAGTTGTTTCGTAAACTAGGAAGATTTGTAGTCTTACCATTTTAAAATGTCCATGTAATACTTTTATTAAGAAATTAGAAGAGAAACTTCTTTTATGATTTTTTGGAGAATTGTTGTTAAAGCATTACGGGAATTTAAAAATAAAGAATATGAGAAAATATTTATTAAAAATGTGATTAAATAACAGCTAATCGTTTTATCATAGTCTTTGCTCTATAGTCCTCTCAATATTTTATCATTTTTAATACAAAGCATCACTCTGTGCTACCGATTTTCCGGAAAATGTGGATTCAAGAGAAATGTGCACACAGAACTCAATAGCTGATCACATTCACGGGACAGAGCCGTGTCGCAGTTTGTTTTCAGATTATACAATAAATCTGCCAAAGACCAGTACAAAGTATGAAAGCATTACAAAGAACAACAAATTCTTTGATGTAAGTATTTTGTGATCTGCAATCAATTTTATTTATTTTTATTTATTTAGATCAACTGGTATTAAAATGTTGCTGTTAGAATAGAAAAAAATTGAATTGCATGAACAATATAATAAAGAACAGTTTATTTTGTTTTAGTGGAAGAAAATAAAGAAAGTAAAGTTTTTTGCTGTTTTAAGAGCTTACAAAAACTACCCTGCAATGGATGAATGTAAAAGTATCAGAGGTTGCAGCTCAAAAAGAAGTTGCTTTGAACGAAAAGGGAATTGTAAAATGTAAACAATATTATCACTAATAATGATAAAAAATGTCTTACATTTACACCCATTAAAATACCCATTAAAGAACAAATTAAACCTATTGCAGTGTGTATTTTAACTACCATATTATTATTATTATTATGTCTCAGTGAGCGATACAAACTGTGTTACATCGTTATGTGTCCTTCTTTCAATGAGAGTCAGTGTTTTATACACGACTTCATAACATATCATGATAATTTCTTAATTTCATAACATGTCACAGGTCTCAAAAATGTTTTTGAAGCTTGTTTGAAATTTCTAAAAACCTCCAAAATGAACTAGCCGTTCTTTTTTATCAAATGTTTTTATTCAGATCCTAACTTAGAACAGCGTTGGTTAAAAACATTGTACGGCAGGTGCTAAACCACTTCATAACTCCCTTACCGGTTAAACCAGTCAGATTGTTCTACATGGCAAAACAAACTTCAACGTAAGTAAAATGTGTGGCAATATTCCTCAGGAAAGACAATAAAACTAAATGCACAATTCTACAGCAAGCGCTTATTGGATGTTTTGAAACAACGAAATCACAGCAGTTTCGATATGGTGCATACGGATTGGATAAGCGCTTGTTTCTCAAAGTAAAATCAAGTTGAAATGTTGATGGAAAGTTTCTCAATTACCCATACCCATACTATTTTGAGCTGTCGTGATCAAATTAGAGACTGATATACGAATGCTTTTTTGTGCATTTTTCTATGCAATTGTAATTATTTACTGTAAATAAATTACTTCGGAACAAAGTAGCTGTCAAAAACGTCTTCGAAAGGCAAGTCATTACATAGGATCCCAAGAAACTGTAGGTATTAGTTTATCTAATACATTTTTGTTAAAATATATGAATGACTATCAATTATAGTGAAAATTTGATAGCAAACGAGTTTGCTAGGGTATATTTTGCGAATTTTAAAAGAAGACTCTAAATTTATGAGAAACATTCTAAATTTCGTTCTTCTTTTAGCAACAAGAGCTTATCCACAATCTTATGCACAATATTCAAACTGCTATAGCATTGTTGTTTCACAAAATCCTACAGTAGCTTGCTTGAGAATTGTGCATTTATTTCATGAAAAACAAAATTTACAGGATTCAATTTTACTGAGGAGTTTTAAATTTTGTCAAAAATGGGCTAAAATCATCTTACGCTGAAATTTGCATAACAAATACAACAATCTGATTTGTTTCATTGGTAAGTCAATTATAACATGCTTTAACAACTGTCTTCTAACCAATATTTGAACCCTACTAAAACATGATGTCACATCGAGGTCGACTTTTTGTCTTAAATGAATTACGTGGCCGAATGACAAGCTTTTGACGTAGGATCAATGTCATGTCTACGAATAATATTTTATGTAGATCGTGATGTAGTCAATATATGGTCATGTCACTTACTGAAGAATTTTGGACGTAGATATGACGTCCTAACCTGACACATATTGAACTAGAGTTTTATATTAGGTCGTTATGTTGTCGAAATTTGATAGCGTTCTAATCTGGTTATTGCTTTGAGCGCATGCAAAAAAATAAATTTGAATCTGAAATATAAAAACAGTATGTGTTAGAATAATTGTTTTCTTATATATTATGTTCTAAACAAATTTTTGAACGTTAAAACCGCAAGCTATTAGCTTGTCTGAAAGTATTAAATTTTAAAAATAAAACAAGATCCTCGCAGAGCCCTAAATAGAAATAAGATTCACTCTATACAAAAATGTGTCATCTTGAAACGCAATCTCCTTAGAGAAGAGGATAATAACAATTTGGGTTCTTTGAACTGAGGCATTTTCTTTCGATAATTGAGTGCCTATTTTTCTGCCATTGCGTTTCCCACCAGAACATCTATCATAATTTAGTTCTTTTTCTTAATCTTAAACAGACTTTTCTCAAGACCCCGAGGCTACCACGCATGGCGAAATGACGTGGTCGTCGACGTTCTTACTGCCCCCTACAAACACCTTATTTATCATGCTACACTACCCTATTATATTCTACCTACCTTACCTTTTACCCTATTTGTCCATAATAAAAATACATAGGCCTCACTGACGGATTCAGAGTGGGTCCACAAGGGTTTTCTGCTTTATATATTTCTTAATAGATGTAATGTATATATCTACAATCTAATCAGGCTACAAAACAAAGTTGCAAATCAAGTTTACAAGGGCAGTTTGTTTTTACTCTTATATCTGAATGCCACGATGGTTTCTCAATTTATTGTCTAAATTTAAGTGAATGGTTTTTCATACCATACATTCTTCCGATTTGTATGGACGCTGTCTAAATGTAATCTGGCCCCCAGTCAGCAGTATTTACACACGTCATTACTCTTCGTTTGTGAATGTCCGGCACTGGTATGATATTTTCTTCTCGTGCGAAATGAGAAGTCTGGCCCTAGCACCTGACAACAAATATTGTCTGGATCTAGTTGGAGTTTCAAAATTACGGACCATGTCAAGAAATTTCGCTCGTATTATGGATAGAAGAAGCAACAAAGCTTGTTGGCGATGATGATCTTGAGTGCGTGAGAAGTATATTTTGCCAATAATGCAAACGTTAATTCAGGCATTACACTCAAAAATTCAATTAAAAAGGAATATAAAGACAACACTTGAGAAACATCGACAAAAGTTGTTTGGCTAAACAAAGAAGTTGATACAGACCAAACAGTGGCACGATAATTCATTTTTCTCATGCCAAATTGCATCTTTAAATACACAGGAGGAGGCAGTACCACTTGATTTGTCCAATAATTTTGTGTCAGGGATTTCAACTCCATAATATGTATTTCGGTGTAAGAAATGCCAAAATGTTTTATTAGGCCTAAAAAAAAATAGGGCTCTAAACATGTTAAAAGTTATATTTTTGGGTAAATCTGAGAAATAGGATATAATATGAAAAAATAGGAAATATGAAAATATGAAAAAACTCTGGTCTGGAATTAAGTCGATTATCTCTAACAAAAGATGTGGTTCTTCATGCATAAATAAGATGAAAGACAAAAATGGAAATCTAACTTCAAACCCAACTAAAATGTAAAATATTTGTAACAATTTTTTCGTTAATGTTGCTGATAACATAACTAAAACTCTCGATTACCTTACCAAAAAAAACTCAAGATCCATGTTTCTTCATCCTGTCACTCACATAGAAATTTAGGAGATAATAGCAAAACTTGACTCATCGAAATCTACTGGTCCCCACAGCATCCCCATAAATCTATTGAAAACCCTAGGATCTCATATCTCCCATTCATTAGTCAAACTTGTTAATCAGGCACTTCTTAAAGGAATTTTCCCAGCAAAACTAAAAGTAGCAAAAGTAATTTCAATTTATAAAAAAGGAGATCCAGAGGTTACATCTAATTACAGACCAATCTCTTTGTTGCTAATTTTCAGTAAATTATATGAAAAGTTAATGTACAAAAGGCTTTGATCTTTCGCTACTTGTAACAAAATAATATACCCCTTACAATTTGGCTTCCAAGAAAATCATTCAATTAATCATGCATTAATTTGCATGACCGAGGCTATCAAATGTACTCTTGATAATAAAAAATATGGGTGTGGAATAATTATTGACTTACAAAAAGCTTTTGATGCTGTAAATCATAACATTCTACTTTCCAAGCTTGAACATTATGGTGTTAGAGGAAATGCCCTTGCATGGTTTAAATCCTATTTATGAGACAAAAATACGTTTCGATCAACGGTAAATACTCTGATATCCTGAAAATAACATGAGGTGTGCCTCAGGGATCAGTACTCGGACCTCTGCTCTTCTTACTGTTCATTAATGATTTGCAAAATGTCTCAAAAAATTGAGATTCTATCTTTTTTGCAGATGATACAGATATTTATTTCGAGTCTGAATCACTAGGTAACGTTGTTAAAAAAGTTAATACTGAACTTAAATATGTGAAAAGATGGCTTGATCTCGCACCAAAACTACCTTTCTCCTTCTCTTCCTATTTTTAGAGACTTAAAATTACTTAGACTTTCAGAAATTTT
>JAYJMH010000323.1:0-30419 GCA_036873815.1 Phacellophora camtschatica
AAAATCCCTAAATCAAAAACTAGTTGTGGAATCATTGCAGCAAAAGTTAAAATCTGAGTACAGCAATTTCTTCTTTAGTGAAATTAAAAATCCAGTAAATTTTCAAAGCTATATAAAACCCGAATATTGTGAAGAATCCTACATAATGAAAATATCCTTTACAAGTATAGAAATGCAATCTCAAGGATGAGAAAATCGTCGGTGCCTACCAATGATAAAAACTGGCAGAAGGGAAAAATACCATGTGATGATAGAAAAACGTCCAATATGTAACACAAATGCCATAGGTGATGAGATGCATTACATTTTTTATTGTCCCCATCCAATAATGAGGCAACTTCGACAAGAGTTATAAATAAAAACAAAAGACAATAACCTGCGATCAATAATGATAAATGAGAGCACAGATAAACTCCCTTCCTTTGACCAACATCATGGCAATATTGTGAGCAACTTTTTATTTAATAAATATTATCAAGAATTTCAAAAAAATAATACTTACAAACAAAAATACAAATCCCAAACATGTGACAACATATTATTTTTGTTGTGTTATGTTAACTTAGGTCTCCAATTCATCATCTTATGCCTGTAAAGGATTAGTAAACTTGGAATATTATTATTATTATTTTGCTGGAGATTTTTCAAGGTTAATATGATATCTAATGATTTATAAAGGTTAATAATTTGAGAATCCAATTTTAGCTCAGTTTTGTGTGTCCTTTTAATATTTATTCTTAGAAGTGTACCCATAGGATTTAGAGGCATAATTGAAATTTTTAGACATCATGTTCTGCTTGGCATTGTTTAATTTTTTTATATTAGGTCGAATTGCTATGCCATTAAAATTTGTATCATTGATTCTTATAGAATAATGGATTGGACAACTGGATTATATTTTAAGAATCTTGATTTTATATTGTAAGTTAGATTGTACAAATTTTATTTTAATGGTTGCAGTCTCAGAAATATCTGACTTTATGAGGTTTTTAAATAGCACTTAATATCATTTTCAATAGGTGTTTTGCAAATGAAGATACTTTTGAACCATGTACAGAAGATACATAGCCTTTTGACTATATGGTTTCAATATGGAGGTACCTGGAGAAGACCCCACACTTCCAGAAGGCTGGATCAAGTGCTTTTCAAAATCGTGGCAGAATCGTGGAAGAAGATATTTTTTCAACACTTTGACTGGAGAAGCACTGTGGGAACACCCAGAGGCAATCTTGCTTGATGACCAGGTATTATTGATTGCGTGCTTAACCTATTCCTTATCAAAGGCCACTTTAGCGGCATAGCCCTGTCGCCTGTAGAGAACCGGAATTTTTTGAGACCACACCCTTCTCCCGAAAAAAATGGGGAAACACCCTTTTAAAAGAATAATGGTATGAAACTATGTATAAATCAAGGATACATAGACATTTCTGCATGAAAAATTATCAACACTCAAAACAATCCTTTATGGGCTTTCAATAATTTTAAGGCATGGTCAATATTTTAAAATAATATTGTGGGATTGTACAGCAATTAATCAAATATTTAAAAACAATGTATTTGGAAAACTGCTCTCAATAGTTTACAATATTTTTGAAAGAATTAAGACAAGTGTTTGTTTAACATTTTATATATTGGGAAGCCTGGAAGTCTGATTGCTTATATGTATGAATCAAACTGCATTTTACCATTGATCAAGAACTTGAAAATAAGCTATTTGTCATATTAGGCTACTACCGAAAATAAGCTATTTGGTTATGTTTTATTCCAAAAGGACAAAGCCTGAGGTGATGGTGATCTAAATTGGTGTATGTTTTCAACAATGTTTGTTTTGAATTAGCAGACCCTATTTCCAGTAATCCAAACACTTTGATGAAAAAGCAGGAACAGCGTAAAAAAAACTATAAATTCAATAATATGTTTGAGGCTAATATTTCACCCTGGCATACTGGCTTCTTCAGAGAAAAATAAACAAAATAACAAAATTTTATACAGACTTGAATGTTAGGTGGGGAGATGTAATTGGTGAATATTAAGCAAAATTTTACACAATTTTGAATGTTTATTTCAGTTTAGTTGTTTTGAGTATGCATTTTCCCTCAAATAATTTTACAAGCATGTTGGTTTGTGTCGCATATTTTGTATGTGTTACTATTTATATAATTACAGATTAGTTTGAGTTCTTTAAAATTCAATGGTACATGAACATGACGATTCTGGTACATGAACAGCGGAAATTTCATAAAACAAAACATAAGATTGTGGTTTCAAACATGACAATGCAAATTATAATTGAAATCTATTATTTATAATGAGAAATCGCATTGTCGTGTTTAAACCGCAATCATTTGTTTTGAAAAATTCCCATATGTTTGGTAATGTCTTTATTATCTCTATATATATTGTATCACTATACTGTTTCGGAAGTAGAATCTGATCTTGAGGCTATTCCTGTAATTCCGCTAGGAATATTTATTATTTCCCCATTTCTCCCCCAAAGAACCCAAAGGACATCAAAGTTCAAAGGACATCAAAGTTCAAAGTTCAATCTTTAGCGGCAGTTCAAGCTGTAAAGTTCAAGCTGAAAAGCGGCAGTTAAATTTTAAATTTGTTATTTACAGGTATTGGTTATTGGACGTTTTTACGTTCGGTTAAAAGTTCATGAACTGCAATTAATGAATGTGCGTTTTAGCTGCATATTACTTCGCATGCCTGGTGGGCCAAAAATTTGTTGCGCTGTATGATTGACTGCAATTCGTAAAGTAATGAGTCAATTCTGAAAATGCCCCTTTCAACATATTGACAAAAATAAGCTGCATTTTGCGATGTTGTATTTTATTCTACAACGCAGTTATTGTGTCAAAGAGTCGATCGAAAACAGTCTCGTCAACATTTTGCCAATGATAAAAAACGGCTATAATTTCGTGTCGTTTTGAAAATAAGAGCCAAAAGTTTCATTTCAATTTACAATATATGAATTTGAATGTGAAATTTATAAATTTTGATTTCAGAAAATAATTGAGTTAAAAATTCCTGATGCTGAAAAAACATAATTTTTCAGAAAGCTCAAGGGAGATCGACATCAAATTATAGCCTTTTGTATTATTAACGAAACGTCGACCAGACCTTTAGGTTATTTCTTTTCGTTGCATTTTTTAACATGATAGCTTTGTCGTCTGATCAAAAATTACTTCGCAAAATGTAGTACATTCTTCTGTTAATCCATGGAAATAAGCATTTTAGGAATCTGCTCATTAATTGACGAATCATAGGCAATCAAACAGCGCAACTTCTCCTCAGATTATCCGGTATTATTTTGTTCTTATTTCAAACAGAAGCAGACCAATCACGTGAAAATCAACAGTTCAAATGACACGAGAGGAGATGAGCAGCACAGAAAAGAGACACCGGCAAACCTGTCACAATCAAAAAAGCGAGGTCAAGGAAAAGAATCTATCAAACCTTTGGCAAGGATTTTGAAGACGCCTAAAGGAGTTCAACCAAAGAAAGATAACAAAAAGAAACATATCGAGAAAACTAACCCAAGTAAAAAAGGAGGGAACATAGCGAACACGGGTACAAGTAGCATCAAAGGAAAATCATTTCATAAACCTGTACAAAATTCTGTCAAGGTCCCTGAACTAGTACAACCAAGAAAAGTTACTGCACATACCGTGCCAATCAACATGGGTGCTCCTAAACCAGTCCCAATTAGTAAAAGGATTTCAAAATCCGTTTTAGCGACTGAGAGTGGTCTTAAAAATGACTTGAATTCAAGAAAATCAACACCTGCGATTGTCAATAAAGTTCCGGCAAAATCTCCGGCGAAAAAAACTTCCTTGCCCGTGAAAGATGCAAGCAATGCAGTGCATGCACGGGAGGGAGTTGTCTCGTCAGGATCTTCAAACAGTAATGACGACAGAAGGAACAGAGCTCGTAATGCAAAGCAAAAATTATTTGTTAATGACACTGAAAAATCTAAGCAGTGGCAAGGGCCAAAATCTAGCAAAGCAGACTTTTCAAATAAAACCCTTCATCCTCTGAGGCCTTTACGAAAGAATCGCTCCAATAAAACATTGCCTGTTAGAAAAAAATTAGGCAACGGTTATAAGATACCGAGAAAAGATTCCGAAATGTTTTCTCCTGAAACTTTAATCACACAACCTCAAAAACCGTTAAACGGTGGTATTATTCCTGGGGTTATCAATAACGAACCAAAGTATCGGTTAGGTCAGTTTTCTGAATCAACTGAGACGTTAGTGATAACGCGCGATGGTTCGTCACGAACAGTTCGTTCTGTGGATGGAATGTCTGAAAGGGGTTCACCTTCTTGGTCAACATCTGATGTTGTTATGGATACACAGGAAATGGACACTTTTGACGATCCAGATTGTTTTGTTGGACTGGACGAAATACCTGGAGATTATGACGTCAGTGAAACCGTGAATGAAGTTATGGACATTGATGATTCTGAGTATATGGCAAAAACAATATTCAAACAGGTAAAGGTTTCTTTGGTTTTGACACCGATATTTTTATAAACTCCTTGTCAATTTCAGTATGAACCCGTCACTAAGGAAACTGACTTACGGGAAATCACGTGCAAATTTTTTGGCAAAAGCTTACAAAGTATTTTGGAAAATTGACTGAGAGTTAATTTAAATGATGAAAATCATTTCAGATAATAGAGGGGTATTGTTGTGACTTTTCTATCGAATTAATAGCAACATAAATCAACCCAACTTTATATCATTGGCCAAGATATTAAGAAACCAGACAGATTGATTTTCAAAAACCGGTTTCTTAGTGCAATATGTTGAAATGGAATTTTGCATTTTCACAGTGAATTACATTTTCATTTTCACTCAAAACTACAAAAATTAGACACTCTGCATATATATATAAACTTTCTCCCATCAATTGTTTTTTTAAGTTTATTTTTTAAAAAGTGATGCAAAGTTTCTGCTTAAAAGTTCTTATATTTTGTTGTTGTTTTATGTGGGTCTCTACAGTATATTAGACTGGGTACCTGCCTTCTTTTTTCTTTTATTCCCTTTTAAAGGATGGAAGACGAATTAAGGAAAACAACAGGCTAGTAGTATGTACCAGGTCACCCAAAAAAAACCATCCCGTTTGCAAAGATGTAGCTTGGATTCTCAAATTGTGCAGAAGACGACGTCCGAAGGGCAAACTTAGAGTTTGGGATTTAATTTAGGTTACCACGTTTACCTGTCCAAAACTTGAAATTATAATTGCCTTAATTCGTCAGCTTTCAAGCTAAATTGGAAAAGAAACCTGCTTGCTTTAATGGCTCTTTTGGAGTTCAAACTTTGAATAGATTCACTTATCAAAGTCCCAAACTCGATATAGAAGCAGGCATGTTTTTTTAAATGTCAAATTATGGACTGAAAACGAATGATCGTTTTAACGTGATAGCAGAAGACTGGATGATGATATCAAAACTCCAAGTTTTCCCTTCTCGGACATCGTTTTGTATACAGTAAGAGATTTGTAGTCTCACGGATTTCAAGCCATAGTCCCGCAAACGGGGATAATTTTTTTTGGGTCACCCGGTATATATATGTTTTACGTCAAAGTATTTTGTTAGTGCATTAGAAAACATTGTTATGCCTTTTTTTCATCTACAAATGCAATGCAATTTTTCAGCTGTTTGTATGGGCAAAAAAAGCGGAGAACGATATAACATTTGTAAGGCTTTACGCTGAAAATAAGATTTTGACAGAAGCTAGTTGCCGCCTGTTTCGGCAATGGCCTCTTTAGAATGATGAAATTGATATTGTATTTCGACTTGAAATTATCTTAGGTTTCTAAATTTTTTTCAGATTGAAGATATTCGAAATGAAAGAATAAAAATTCCTAAAGTAGGTTTTATTTTTGTAGGTTAAGAATTTGTTCCTTATATTGTGTTAATATCATTTATGTTTGATTTAAATTTTTGCGATTTTTATTTATTTTAGAAAACAAGAATTTTCAATATATTTTTTATTTTTCTAAGACGGTAAAACAATGTTCAGACCTTTAAAAAATAAGCAAATTTAAAATTCGCTGTCAATTTTTCAGTTGATATAAATGTGCAGTTGAATTTACTTTTAGTTCTGTTTATTGTAGTATTTCTCTTTCTTTCTTTAGACTACCGATGATCATTTGACAACAATGGAGGAAGAACCTTTCAAAATACAAGTATGAGAAAGATTCATAAACTTGAGTATTTTTTTTTAAGGAAATTCTTTCACTGTTATGTTTTACATTGATTTAAGGGTAATTATAAGAGTAATTACAACGACAAAGATTTAAGGGTAATTACAACGATTAAACTATTCTTTGGGATACCCAGAGGAGATCTCATAATATTTTTTAGAATAGTTCTTTTAAAAGATCATATGAGCATAATTTTCTGAAATTATTCGAGATTCACTACTTCAAAATTATGACTTGTTTTTTATTTATTTATTTGCAGGAAGGCTCATTGTACATAGTTTTGGACACAAATATTCTTTTATCGCATTTAAAATTCGTATCAGAGTTGAGAGATTCAGCTATCCCTGGTAAGTTACTTTTTATATTTTTAACAGAAATCATAAACAAAAATGACGAATTAAGCAATTTTTCTTGTCTCTGTTCGATAGAAGATAAAAACCGTAATGATTCTACTATGTTAAAAAAAGGCGGCAAAAGTCACAGGGCGTTGCAATACAAAATGTCGCTCCCTTGTACTTTCTTTGGCATTTACAAAACTACAAGTACAGTTTTCTTCTAATATACAAACAAACAACAAACAAACAAATCTAACAAACAAACAAACAAACAACAATAGATACTTCTGAAAAACGTATTGCAAAGTTATAAAGTACTGAGATATTTATATTGATCGGGTAGCTTTTTGTTAGCTAAGCAGTCAGTTTTGCAAGCGGGCTGCACATTTTTAATATTGTGGTACTTACTTGTAAATTGTTGTTGTATTTTTAGGAGCAGGACGCCCAACTCTAATCATTCCTTGGATGGTTGTACAGGAACTTGATCGCTTGAAGGTTAGTTTTACGCATGTGTGATTATTTAGTATTACTGCTATCTAACACTTGAGGTAATATCACGGAGCCTTCGTCATATTTTCGTACCCAAGAAAAAGGTAGTTTGCTGTGGATTGTTTGCTTGATTGTTTGCTGTGGAATATCTTGCTTTAATTTTGATCACCGGAAGTTTGTGAATTTGAATTGAACAGAAAACTTTAGTTAAACTGAGAAAATAATATACCAGGTGTCCCAAAAAATCTCGTGTAATAGATTTTGCATAATTTGATCACATTTTACTGTTTTAATGAATCTATTAGTATTGGTATTAAAGTGGCAATATTGAATAGTTAACTTAGAATTTGATACGTTACTCTTCAAAATTGAGATATTCATCTTCAGACACCAGATTTGCAATAACGAAGAAAAAACCAGAGCGCTTAACTAACATGGCCTACATTTGCAAAACTTTGGAAAACATTTTAATTCATTTGCAATGACGCAGATATTGCTAAATTTATTTCTAAAACTAATTTAATTTGATTCTAATCTGAGAATAGGTACATGGTCTTCTTATTATACTGTTACTGGGTATTTTCTTGGCCATTTAGATGGAGACTCTGATCTCAAGATGATATCAAATTTAGAATTTAGGAATATATATCTCGGCACTTCTTCAGGAACCGATTTTGCCGCCGGGTAAGTTAGGAAATTGTAATTTAGCTATATGTCATTTCTGTCTATATATATAATGGTTAATACAGTAAGCTAATATTTTATTGTTACCGTTTTTGGAACACTTGCTTTGCTAAAAGAAAAACACTGTTTTCTTTTGACGAGATATATAATATTATTCAGTTATTAAACGATTACGAGGTCATCGCTGGGAAATATTCGGCTTCACGCACGGACCGAACGCAAGAAAAAGCTAAGGTCCGAATATTTCCCAGGATGGATCAAATAATATGGAGGCTTTATATTATATATCATATTTCGTCCACAATTATTGTTTTGCAAGCTTTTTTGCGGCCTAGGCCCAAAAACAATATATACAGTTCTAACATTGAAGAATTGTTTCTTGCTGTGAAGATAATCAGATTTAAAAAAATATTTTCATTGGTTTTGCTTCTAGACCGCACCTGATTCCAGAGTTCATGAATTTGCTGAAGGAGAGGTGCGTTCTTATTCTTTTAGGGAATTTCGCGAAACTCACAGGTATTTAATTGAATGCAAGCTGTATAGCAGTATCAATTTATTGCCGGTAGAATCCTGAATGGAACCATTATTTTAGCCATAAAGCTACAAGTAATATATTAGAATCCCATACAATTGGGAATTTATAAGGAACTGCAATGCCGAAGAAGAGTGCAAAGATAAAAATCGTGCTTTATTTGATTAACGAGAATGTTGTTTGTCTTTTAATTTTTGTGTTAATAATCGAAATAAGCTCAACTTTCTTTTAAGAATCTTATTTGTTAATTGGCTAATTATGGTGAATTTGAGTTTATTATGTAAAAGTATTTGCACAGATATATAATTATTATATAATTTAAATTAAATAATTAAAACCGATAATTAGATATATATATATATATATACTGTAATGTATACATATATATATACTTTTGAAGAAAATTGTCATTATGTAACTAAATGGTTCCTTTTTTTCTCAGGCAAAAATTGACCAAAACGTTTAAATTGAAAGTCGAAATTGTTTTTCCGTTGTTGTAATACTGCTTTGCAGAATTTTTTGTTCAAGCTATTTGTTGTTTTAGGGTCAAGAAGCAGTTGGAGTCAATGTACTGGCAAGAAGAGCTGTGGCATTTCTTCACAACTGTTTCTCACAAAATCACCCAAGAATCAGAGGACAGACGGTGATAGAGGTGACTTTTTGTTTAACTTTTTAAATAAAGCAATAAACTTTATTTTAGTTTAACGTATGCGTTTTGGCGCTAGACATTGATTTTATATTAGTGCTTGTGGATTTCAAATTGCGTCAACTGGGCAATGATTCAATGAAATATGGGAAAGAGTTTTTCTTCAAGTGAAAGTAATTTATACCATAACCTTGCAAAGGTAATTTTTTATGGCAAATTGTGACTCATTCCAGCACGTTGTGGTCATTGAGTCTTTTATGATATTTTTTGCTTTTTTTATTTGTTGAATTTATGTTGAATGCAAAATTTCTATTCAAATTAATCTTCATGCATATTTTTCTTTTCCTGGAATGAAATGGAAAGATGCAGTTTTTAATTGTGTGCTTGATAACTCAAGACAAGAAGAAGTTAATTTGAAGAAACATCGTTTATCTCCAGTCAAGTTTTGACATTAAAACAACAAGCTTGCTTTAATGGGACTTGGGAGTTTAAAATTTAAAAAGATTCACTTCTCTCAAGAGTCAAGATAGAAGCAAGCAGGTTGTTTCAATGTCAATATCTGGACTGGAAATGAAAAGCGTTCCTTTAAATTGATCTAGAAGCTGAAGAATGAATGCATTTTGAATTTCCAGTTTTGGACAGGTAAACATTATCGCAGATGACTAGACTCTGAGTTTGCCCTTCGGATGATATTTTGAGTACAACTGGTTTTTTTGGATCACCTGGCAGAATTTGTTTATAAACTTGTGGCACTCACAACAATGTTTTTTATGCGGACTGTCATGTTGAATTTTTTAATAACTTTTATTTTACAATGATAAGGTTTTATTATTACCATCTTTATATTGATTTTCAACTCAGGCAAATCAATCATTGGAAGGCTTTGTTGAAGAAAGCAATGATGACAGCATATTGCTTTGTTGTTTGTTGTTCAAGCAGAAAGGTTGGTATTATACTTTTGGCAGGTTTAGTGTTAAAGCTTTGCAGGGCTTTTGTGGTATGTGAATATACGGTAGGGGTTGCGAAAATTACTCGAATTTTTTAATATACGTTTGAGGTTAAATCTAGACATTCGCCAACATGCATTAACACGGAGTAAGACCAAAAACTTCCGTTTGTAGGAATCTGAACTGACATGCTGTGAACAAACAGCTAAATCCACGGTCAAACAAAATTTTCAACGTTTATCCACCCAAATCTTTCTCCGTCGCTTTGTTTTGGGTCTTTGCCTGTGCCAAAACAGTATGCGATGAATAAATTTTCTTTGGTCTAGCTCGTTCTCGCATTCATAATGCCATACTCCAATCCGGCATTTTGTTCACAGTTGAACTGTTCTATTTGGCTTTTAAATGACGTTCTTGCACACAAAAGCATGCAAAGGTAGGGTAGGAAAATTGAATGAGAGGAATATTTAATTGATTTAATTACGATGAAAGCATTGACCAAAATGCAAGAAAACTACAAAATTTGAATTCCCTGGAGCTGAAACTATGAAGATTGTTAATAATCTCACAGAGGTAATATGATGAAGTTTATCAAATTCATATAAACTCCCAGAATTATTTGAGAAGTTTTGGTGACAGATTTCTGTGTCTGCCTTAACAAGATGTTTGCTTGAGAGAGAGAATTGTCTTTCAAATTGGCGTTCTAGGCGCAAAAGCAGTGTCCGTCGTGATGAGATGTCTGCTCTTGTATGGAGGTGTCCGCTTTATGCAGAGAGTTGACTGTATACCACTGATAGCTATTTTCCATGTTGATGTTATCTTTGTAAATTTTTGTAGCTGCTGAATCTATGACAGTTCTTCTTTCAAACGATCGAAATCTTTGCAATAAAGCTATCATGAGTGGGGTTAAGGCTTTCACAAAGAAGGTACGTGACGTATTTGTTACTTTTTTACGCTTTCTTCATCTTAACTCTGTGGATTTTTTTAGCCCATTGAGTAACAATGCAAAACTGTCACATTTTCTTTGCTAAATGCAGAAAATATGTTGGTTCACAAAAGAAATTTCAATTTTAGAGTGTATTTGATTAATACCAATTCTGAAAATGGTAGATTCGTAAACTTTGTGGACTCAGAAGTCTCGTTGGATTGGCCTCGAAATTCTGAAAACTGTATGCTCGGTAGATTGGAAATGCCTTTTGAACCTTCTGCTCCAAATTAATTTTAAGAACAAGGCCAACAAATTTTTGTTTTACCGAATCGTCAAAATTTGAATTTTGAGTCAACAAAATGTCTGGAAAATCGTCAAAATTTAAATTCGTTGCTAGTCTGAAATTTTTGTTGATCAATCGTTTTTACCACGAAATTAATTTTAATTATTGTTTGAATGGAAGACCTCGTTACTGTTTTCTCTAAATTGATTAATTTTGAGCTATTACACCAGTATTTAAAAAAATTTGTGTGGAAATTCTGCAGATGATTGTTTAAGCGCTTGAAAATCTATTTGGTAATTTTTTGGATTGTTTTTTCTTTTCAGATTTTGCTTGACGGTCTTAGAGATCTTTTTCAAAGTGGAAATATCATTGTACACAAAGAGCATTTTAGAGGTAACTGTCAGTTGTATTGTTAAAAAAAAATAAATACGAACATGTTATTTGGAAATTATTTAACCATTCCATACACAGTAACGCCCCACATTTAAGAAACCATTCCATACACAGTTACGCTCCGAATTTAAGAAGCCACTCCATACACAGTAATGCCCCACATTTAAGAAACCATTCCATTCCATACACAGTAACGCCTCACATTTAAGAAACTACTCCATGCACAGCAACGCTTCACATTTAAGAAACCATCCCATACACAGTAACGGCCCGCATTTAAGAAGCCACTCCACACACAGCAACGCCTCACAATTAAGAAACCACTCCATGTACAGTAACGCTCCACATTAAAGAAACCACTCCATGCACAATAAGGCCTCACATTTAAGAAACTACTCCATACACAGTAACGCACCGCATTTAAGAAACTACTCCATGCACAATTAAGAAGCCCCGTAATACAGGAACGCCCTGAATTTAAGGAGCTAGCTATAAGAAACTTCTAAGCTCATTTTCTCAGAAGAACAACAGGAAAACTATAAAAAATATTTGCAAGCAATCTGAAAAATCAGTTAATTAAAAGCGGGACCTGACTGTCTTTCACATTTATTTTTATATTATATTTTATTAAGGAGGATTTTCAAGAAACCTTCTTTTAGGAGATACGAGAGAGACGCGAGCTATCTTGAAGTGTACGACAATTATTTTCTCTGCATTTTGTTTGAATAATTTGTTTTAAAAACTGTGGTTTAAGCACGAACAATATTTGTCATGCATTTGAGGATGGCTCGTGTTCTGTACATCTTATGTAGTTTTGCACGACCAAGATCTAGGACTTCCAAGCGTTAAATGGGTTTTTGAAGCTTGCGTAGCTTTGCCACTCTTGCTTCCTATTTTTGGTGCCATTTTTAGTGCCATTTTTGTTGCCATTTTTTAGTACAATTTCTTAAAACAATTTGACCTGAGGTTTGACCTTTGAGGCTTGAGATTTTACATGGGTTTATACATTGTTTACAATTCTTAACAGAATACTTCAATGAAGCTGAAGTCCAGGAATTATTGGCTGAAAGAAGGAGAAAGGTAACGACTCTAGGATTATTAGTTCATCTGGAGGAAGACAATTCATTGTACGCAATCTAGAGGAACCAAATTTATTTTCGTAAGATCTCCTGGCAAGCACTACAGCGTGGCTGCACTTGTGTTGAAATATATGGAAATTTGGATTGTAAATGCATTTACTTACTTGTACCGGCTGTCACTAAATAATTTGCATTGGCTTTGCAACTTTACTTAAAACTTGAGAACACAAAACTCGTTATTATTACAAGCAATAAATAACCTGATAACTAACTAACAAATTCAGACCTCGTTGATCGTAATTGGAAATGTAGCAGCGGAAATATTGGAATTTTTCCGTTTGTTTAAAATGCAAGGAACTTCTTCACTTTGGTAGTTTTGACAGGAACGACTATCAGTCAATGACACTTCCAATGATTTTGGATGGGCAGTGACAGGATACATAATGGAAGAGATTTTTTTGCCCCATTACTCAACAATTGAAAAAGTGCAGTTTTTAAAGGATTCAAGGCTTAAAACTCTTCAATGTCGAACTGCTGTGTTTTTTTTCTTCAAACTATTGACTATTGTCGACAATATCTCCGCTCATACACTTGCATTTTCCATGAATGAACCCTCAAGTTGTTTGTTTATTAGGTTTTCTATTGCAGGTGGTCACATCAAGCTTTGTGATAAAGCTTTTTGTAATAAAGTTGCAAAACCAATTTATTGTTTTTTGGGACACCCGGTGTGTTATTTCAAAGAAATCGTGACAGTTCCCACAATGCATCTGGGAAACTAGCCTTTTATGTGGGATATTGCAAATTGCAAATATCACAAAGATTGCTTGTACTATTTTTGCTCTTACATCAAATATTGAATATTTTTTTAATATGCCGATCTTTTATGAGCACGTAGTTTTTAAGATTAAATTATTTGTAGATGATATACCAACTTTGTACTAGTTGTAAAATTTTCTGAAAGAAAAATGCCCGTCTAAATTGATACTGTTCGGTGTGATCTGTTTGTGTTTTAATTATTAATTTTTTACTCAATAAAATTTGCTACGAAATAATAAAATTTAGTGACGTTATGAAATGTCTATTTTTCGCAAGTATGAGAACATTATGCGATCACATTGAGCTTTGATTTGTTTAGTTTTATGGCAAAGCGATATCTAATGCTAATACCTGAATTTCATGCCACTTTAAAATTGCGTAAATTCTTCCTCGAATCTGCGATTTGAACTTTTTGAATGGTAAATAAAGAGGCACTGTTTTTCAACAATAATACTATTTGAATTATGTATTGTATTTTGTTTTGTAGGCTGATGACTTGACCTGTGAACTGCAATGCATTTTGCGTGAGGGATTCACTGCTGTTATTAAAAAAGAAATGATAGAAGCATACGATGATCTTTGGTAAGGTGAATCAGGATGTTCGAATATGAAGCTTTAGCTTATTTCATTTGCACTTTAAATGTAATGTGACTTTAATAAATTTTATAATGGAAATGAACTATACTGAAAAAAGGCTACGGATTTGATTGAATCTAACGATGAAAATATTACCTAAAATGCTACAAAATGTTTTTCATTTTACTCATTGGCTATTGACTTAATCAAGAATACCTTGTTTGTAATTGCTGGTGCCCTGTAGCTTGAGGTGATAATTTTTGAAGTTGAAATTATGCGTCACCCTCAAAAGCCAGAGCTTTTGCAGGATGGCCTAAAGGATTTGGGGGGATTCTGATGTTCGTTTTTTGAGTTGTCATTTCAGAAAGAACATTTTTACAGAACAAAGCTTTTTTTGGGACACCCGATATAGTAACTTTTTTAACCATTGGCAAATGATGATTTAGCGTTCATGATACTGTCTGCATAGGTTTTGTTTGTGAAATTGTTCATAATCTTGGTCTATGTCTTGAATACAGGCATTGGCTGTAAAGGGGGACAAACATCAACAGAATTCTTCTTTCTGAGCAGAGTTTCACTTTTTAGCATATTATGTGCTGATGTTTTGGTTTGATTCTCTGCAATGGCGAATTCACATATCAGTACCAAACAGACAAAGCTATTGAATTTATGCAGACTTCATTGTGACTGAGATTTTAGTAATCTGATGCCAAAAATTTCTATATATATATATATATACATTTGTATGCTTTTTTTCATTTAGATAATTTAGTTGCATATTGATACACTCGTCTGAAGAATTATTATTTGTTTATCTTGTTACAATAGGTTGGAAATAGTTCGAATCAAACCGCCATGGACTCTTTTGGACACATTGGATTTGCTTGAAAAGTAAGGAAAATTACTGTTTTTATTTAACAAACATTTTCATCTATTGTCATGTGACAAAATATATTGTTTAATTTATTGTTTAATGATAAATAAGACGTAATTTCATATATATGTAGAATGTTTCTATTTGTTTGACTCTACTGAATCTTCGACATCACTTGACCAAATAAACATTCTAAGGAATTCATATTGTCATGAAAGCTCTTGACACACTTTTCTTATTTTGTCAGCAGTATCTTTTGCATGTAGTCGTAAAACAGTTTTATTTTAAATTACAGGCATTGGATAGCCGTGTTTGGACAAATCATCAGAAGGAATTTGAGAGAAACTGTTGTACAGCTCAAGAAGATGTTCTCAAGCGGAGACGGTGAGAGGATTGATTGGTTATATATATATTTTTAAATTCATGCTCGATATAGAAAGTAAGTTTAAAACCTTTTTCGTTTTGGCAGCAACGACGAATCGTATATATACAAATATTGAATTTCAAATTTCTCAAATCAACGGGGCAAAAACATTCTAATTTATTTTACTTTGGCTGCTGGGATTTACTTGTTCATTGGTGCACATTTAAAATCTAGGACCACAATCAAATTTGCAGTTGAATTGGATGTTTGTGTGACTGGATGAAAGACTTGGTTTTTCATATTAGTGATTGGAGTAATCAATTGAAGAGGGAAACGCAAACCTGTATTTTATTAGAATTTTTGTCTTCAAAAATGGTCTCTTGCCACCTGGTGAGGGTGATTGTAACAATTTTTGCAATATCTCTGCTTTCACTCTTTAGATATTCGTAACAAAAATGTTAGGTTTTAAACGCGGTGATTATGAAAATTGAGGATGTTTTGAAGTTATGTTGCTCCATAACAGCATGGAATGAATAAGCGTAACCCCGCTTAAAATTAGGAGGTGGGTACAAGGAGTCTTTGGGAACAATCTTGGACTATTGTGTATATCTTTATTGATTTTTTGAACCGTTGGCAAATGATGATTTAGCGTTCATGATACTGTCTGCATAGGTTTTGTTTGTGAAATTGTTCATAATCTTGGTCTATGTCTTGAATACAGGCATTGGCTGTAAAGGGGGACAAACATCAACAGAATTCTTCTTTCTGAGCAGAGTTTCACTTTTTAGCATATTATGTGCTGATGTTTTGGTTTGATTCTCTGCAATGGCGAATTCACATATCAGTACCAAACAGACAAAGCTATTGAATTTATGCAGACTTCATTGTGACTGAGATTTTAGTAATCTGATGCCAACTAGCGTTGTTTTGGTGATATTTGTTTTGCGTTTTTGCAAAAAGCTTTTTTATCATTGAGAACCTAAATTGATTAAATTGTCACTTTGAAAATGTTTCTATTTAATTGGATCTTTAATTATCAACCATTATTTCGCATATACAGTTCTCATCCGCTATCTTGACTGCCCGTCGTCTTCAACATTTGCTATTTCGAAGAAAGTTTCATTTCCCCTCGCTAGGCTTTCTTATGAAATTGTGCCCGTTAATTCACGCATGTCTATCTTAAACATATTTCTATTTCACGCGAGAATTCGAGATTTCGGCTGTCGGCTGTCAACTGTATGCAGGCACGATTAGGAGTGGATACGCATTTTTCAATCACAACATTGAGTGCATACGCTCAAGAAATAATTGCTTAATATTTTAAAATATTAAAGTGAAACTTACTATTTGAAAGAAATAATAGTTGGTAAAAGATAAATTTTGTACTTTCATTCATTCGTTGCTTTTTTCTGACGTGGAAAATGATTTTTGGGAGTTATGAGTGTTCTGCGCTTCTACCTAAAGAGCAAGCTAGAAATCTCTATTTAAATGATAAAATTAATTACATTTGTTTTATTCTTGTGATTCAAATGTTATCCTTATTTTTATGAGAATTAATTTGTTGTGTTGTATATTTGCACACTGCAAACCTCTGAAATGCTATTAAGCTCAACATTTTCTTTTTCTTTAGCTACTTTGTACCGTTGCCCATTTTACTTTTTAGAGTCTCAAAGCGAAATATATTTTTTGTTGCTTAGGAATACTCTGTCACGTTTGCAAAACAACCCATTGTCAGTATTTTTCAGCTAGCCTACTTGATGACTGTATCATTTGAAAACACTCTTTTTTATTATTTTATTTTATTTTATTTTCAATATAGCTGCATTACGAAATCTGGAACTTACTGGAGAAATGATTCAACTCGGTACATTGTTATGCGATGCTTTTTCTAAGCATGATGAGTAAGTTTTTGATTTACCATGATTTTTGAGAGTGTAACTACATACGTGCGTATGTGTACATTAAATGGATGAATAGACTTGATTGCGTATAGATGAGATCGCAGACCCCAAGTAAGCAAGGCGGCTTGAAAGTTTAAGATTCCCAATTGTGGCTGACCCTGAGATGATTGTTCCCATCGCAGTTGTCAAGCTCTTATGATAGTTTGCTAGTTTGTCTGCGGCAAAACAATTTGCCAATTTGCCTGCGCTATTACTGCTTGCATACCCCCATGTGACATAGGCCGAATGGGCCAGCAGCTAGAATTTTTATACGACTGTTCACATGGTATTCATTATGTGCTACCCGATTGGTTAATGGTCGATTGACAGGTGGCTATAAGCCACTTTTAACATATGTCAAATGCCTTTGATTGTGGCTTTTATTAAATTGAAATTATATTTGTCATTACAGCGCTCTGCGTAACGTATGAAATATTTCATAAATACACTTCTCACTGATAATTTGCTAGAGTTGTAAAATGGTAAAATATATTTAACAACTTGGTATCTCGGGATTTAAAACATTTCGTGATTACCTGGAAGGCTTCCTTCGTAACCGTATTTAACCTCTTACTATCGCCAAAATGAGCTTGGCTGCTGCAAAAACCCCCAAATTTGAAGTCCAATGTTTGGGACAAAAACATCACTAAAATCGTAATAAATAAAAGCAATCAGAGAAGTCTCGAAGCAAGCTTTCGTTTGATACTATATTCGATATGATTTGATGAAAGACGAGTGAGCGCTTGCTGATCATTATTTAGGTGTCAAAGCTTTTGAAACGTGCTTTAACACCATCTAAAACTATTAACAACAATACTTATGAACATTAAAAATACCTACGAAAATTAGCATGGGAGAATTTGTGTATCATTCATCATTTAACTTAAAATATTTTAGCAAGAATCAAAAGCGAGTTTCATAAATGAATATAAAGCTCTAAATGTTCTACATATCTCATTGCTAACTTTCAATTCATCAGAAACCATCACTTTATCGTCATTATTTTATTTCTGTTTGTAACTTCTATATATTATATATATATATTTTATCATATGCACATTATATTAATGTACCTTGTCTTTTTGATTATTATGTGCTTATCGAAGCTTTTCTTGGGTCGCATTAAATATAACTATTTTTTTAGACTATTAGATTGTATTCAATGAATAAATTGATGATGATAATTTAGTTCGTTTTACATTTTGAAAATAGCCAATTAATTTATATACATTGTTTATAAATGCTGCGCTGTAATTGGCTAATCTCAAAATGTAAACAAACAGTTAACTGGATCAAATAACAGAATTCTCCTATGCCATGGAACACTACACAATTGAATAAAGCAAACATGGTTTTTTGTTTTGCAGTTACAGTGGAGTGCTACCAAAATGCTTCGCTGGAATGCTTGTCCTGCAAAGAACACACAAAGAAATCGTCACTAGTTTCTCTTCAAGGAATGAGAAGCAACATGAACCAAATTTTAAACTGCGTCCCTTACCTCAACCCAACGATAGAGGAGATTCAAATATTTCAGGTTGTGTGACAACTATTCTTCATGAAGATCAACCAACGGTAAGTTTAATTAGGATAATATTTTATGATTATTACACTGCCGCTAATTTTTAACAATAATGCACTTCATTGTTTGTTGAATAACAGTACATTATTTATTGAACAACAGTATATTGTTTGTTGGACGATAGCACATTTCTTTTTTAAAAAGTGTACATGGTTTATTGAACAATAGTGCATTGTTCGTTGAAAAATAGTAAACTCTTTGATTTGCAATCATTCATTGTTTGCTGGACAATAGTTCATTGTTTTTTGAAAATAGCACTACAATGTTTGCTCAGGCTTTGTTGAAATGTACCGAACATTTCACGGAACACTGTATTTGGAAATGGATTGGAGGTCAAACGCACCGAACATTTCATCGAACATGTTCACAAGCAAAATGTGCCATCGCAGGAACAGAGACGAGTTGTGACATGAATAGCAGCGTGCCAAAATCAAGGGTAGTTCAGATTTTTAATAAGATGGCGGATTTATTGAGAACCGTTTTGAAACGAAAAGCTGTTGCAGCTATTGTGCGCGCGTGCACATGTGTAAATGCAAATAAAATAAAATTGTTCAAGATGAAATGTTTGGCAGGGTGGTCAAACGCGTCTAACATTTCACTGCACAAGGTGGTCAAACTAAGCGAACTTTTCACAAAACACCAATGCTGAACATCGCTTGGTTAAATATTGGGAATATTTGACCGGGGCTATAACCATGAGCATGTTGTTGTTATTGAGCTGTTGAATACTTGGCAGAAATTCGAGAATTTTTTCAATCTGTTCACATTTTTTAAATGTATTTAAAATTTTTAATTTGAATGTGTAAATTTGTTCTTCAAAATTAAATAATCAATAATTTTTGCTTGCCATCATGTAATCGCAAAACGTTTTGTCATTTTTAACGGTTATCACTAGTAAAAAGTATAAAAATTGACATACAGTGTATTATTATACTGTGCAATGTGCAATGTTGTATTTTGGTATCATTTTAACATTGCAAAAAATTGCCTGTAAAATTCCTGTTGTTTTTCTAACAATAGTATTAAAAAATAATTGATAAAGTGAGCAATAACACAATACAGTGCATATGAGATTCTGAAAGTTATTTTTGGGCATGTTAGCTGGTGTGCTGATGATGCCGTTAATGTAAATTTTTTGTTTAGTGCATAAAACGCCAGCATTAACTTTTGGTCTAAGTAAATTTAATATATCAGTTTAAGCTACGACTGACAGTTCAGTTATAATTGTTCTTTTTAGCAAAGTTTGCACTGTACAAAGTCCTTAGCAATGAGTCTCTTTAGTTTTGTTTTCTTATTAGGCGGAGCATGAGGCAGAAGATGCACACCAACCTGGAGTTGTAAAACCACCTCATTTTGTAGTGATGAGTACTTTCGACGAAATATGGAAAGCTGTAACCGTACTAAGGTATACAGATAAATTCATATGACGATTAGGACTCGATTGTAACTTCTTATAGAGTACAGTAGACCCAGAATGAACCCAGATTGTCAATTTGTGGAAAAAGAGCTACATGTTTAGAAATAATATTGTAAAATAGCGGCTGAATGCTGGTGAGAATTATCTCATAAAATTGAATGTATTGAAATTCCTTTTTTTCAGATTTTGTGATCTATGACCAAATTCTTATTTTATGAAGAAGGTTTCTTTCCCAACAATCTCGATACTAATTTTTTTCTCCATATTTTAATTTATAAATCCAGTTTAAGAACAAGGTTCTTCTTCTAAATCCTTTTTCCAAATTCGTTTTCTAAATTTTCCCCCTAAATTCAATTCTTTGTCCATATTCTTCTTTTTCCAAATTATACACCAGTTATAATTTTAGTTTTAATAATTTTAGAGTAATAATTTTTTAATACGATAATTTGCCATCTTCACTCAATTTGCAGATATTACTGTAACTCAAGCATTTTCAAATTTTTCCTTTCGAAAAAGAGATTATTTAAGGTTTAAAAATGTGCTTTTATCTAATATTATATTTTTATGAGTTCTTTCAATTTTTCATGGTGAAAGTTTTTTTTAGAAAATCAGTGAGTTTAAAATATGTACATATATACCGGTTGTCCCTAAAAAAGTTGAGTCGCCTGTCTATTTATTAGGCCATGGAAAATTCTGCGAATTCACATAAATAGGAAAGCACAATGTTGCAAAGGATTAAATTATCCTAGACAATTCATTTGGGCAGAATTGATCAACTTGTTCGGAAGTTATAAGCGATTTTGTTAGAAATTGTTTAAAAAAGATATCGAACTGCACGGATACCAAAGTTGTGTGATGAATGCAGGTTTCTGAAAACTTGGTCAAGATGGATCTAGGTTGCTTTGTGGTGTTGCTTTTCAAATAAATTTATATATGTGGCTAATATCTTCGTTTTAGTTCATCAATATTCGAGTCTGTTGATTATCCAAATCCTTTTCGATCGAAAAATGACCAATTAAATCCAAGACCATCAAAAGATGAGGCATTCAGATTTCTAGGCCAGTTCATACCTTGCTTAGGTTGTCTTGTTCAAGCAATTCAAGGGTAAGTGGAAAATGAAGTATGTCGTACTAATTTCTTTTTATATCATAATTAAGAAACTGGCAATTAAGAAACTGAGGCTCAAAATATTTAGGAGAACAATAGAAGAACAAAAAAATGATTTGATAAACAACGAGGCTAATGCCAATTATTCAGTTTCTTAACAGTGGGAATCTATTGTATGGTCCTTTTTCTAGTTTTGAAGATTTGCCAATTTAAAAGCACCATTGCAGATATAGATGTGAAACAACAAAGAATAACAAATCCGTTAAATTTATATTTTTAAAATTTATTATCAATATCTTTTTTGAGGTTCAAGATTTTTAGACTGTTGATTCATTGTTTATGAGAATTTATCATTTGAAATCTCTTTTTGTCAGGGTGATTGCTTGCCCGCTAGAGGTCTCGTTGGAAAATTCAGCAATATTTACCGAATTAGGCCAGAGTATAGCACAATTTATGAAAGTAGTAAGTTTATTTTATTTGGATCAAATGAAAATTTCATTTGTCTTAACTTGTATTATTTACGAGTCAAAAAATAGCTTTGTTTAAAATGTTATTGCTTCGACGTTTGACGTATTTTTGCAACTGTTTCTGATTTTGTCAGTTCTCAAGCTCATTTCCAGGGATATTTTCCAGAGAAGAAATACCTACCTATACCACAGACTAATTACATCAGTCCCACCTTATTGCAACCATCTTCTTCCCGTCTCTTGGGGTGAGACTGATAAGTTTATAACTCAAGAACTGTTCACCTCCGCCAGAAACGTGTAGCGGTGTAGCAAATCGAAACACGGGTAACAAGTCTACCTTTATTAATATCAACTTTATTCTACAATTTCCAGCATGGCATGAAATCATGCCGTATTGGCCTCTCCTGTCACACTATGCCTGTGTGAAATTCATGTGAATACGGCAAAAAACGAATACAATACTATAATTCGCAAGAAAATACTGCATCGTTTAAACGGTCAAATACGTTTATCTTTGTTTTCATATTTGTTATTTATTTGTTTAGCTTTCTTATTTATTTATTAGGTTCTAAATGAATTTCCAGGTTTTGAGTTTCTTATTTGAGAAATCATTAAATTGGCTGCAAATATTATTTATACTTCAAAAACATCAAGAAATTTAGCGGGAATGATAATTATGTGCATGTTAATGTAAATTCATCAGTACCTTGGTAAAGATTGGTTTGGGAATAGCAATATTATCAATATATCTATTGAACTATCAAGGCAGGATACAGCCATTATTGAAAACATTTTCCATTTTTATATGCCCTTTTACATAAGAAACTGTTTTTTCAGTTGTAGGCCAAAATCCTCAGGTTACAGGTTCTTAAAGGTTAAAGTTTCTTTGATGCTGGTGTTTACTGTATTTGCAGACTTGGTCACCCATTATTATTATTTTTCATGATTGTCGAGCTGGGGTTGAAACATGCTATCGTTGTTTTAGATGATGTGTCAAGAATGTAAAATCACGTTTGAACAGCTTCGAGATTTCTGTATGGATAACCTTAGCAGGTTGGTGACTTATTATCAAATAATTCAGAAAAATTTTAAACGCTGCATATTAAGTATACGGATGTTTTTATTATGTTTCTTCTTATAACAGAATCTGCCAAAGTTTTAATTTTATTCCGAGTGTTGGAACCTAAACTATAATTTCTTAGTTTGTCAGCCATTTATTTTAAACACTCATCCAATTACATTTTGTTGTATAGTTTAAGCTTTCGCCTCACTTCTGAGGCCTCATCAGGAAGCTGTTATCGTTTTCATGTTTAGTTATATTTATGGTAGTTGGCATCGAATTGGTTCATTGAAAATGGCTCGCTTGTGGTCATTTGTTGGTTCTCGTTTTTCCCCAGGTTCACAGTTTTCTGAAGTCCCAAAATAATGTTTCATTTTTTGTTCCATTAAATGTTTGCTTGTTACTTCTTTAGTTTCTTTAAAAATATCAAAATGCAAAAATGAAACATGAAATTGACTATTTATACAAAATCAACCAGCAGATACCAATATAAAGCAAAATTATAAAAAGTTTATTGGAAAAAAAAGCAAAACATTGACGCTTATTTTTTTAGGTTTACTTTTTATTTTTTTGTTTACTATTTTACGTTTTGGCGTGCTTAACACGCCTTTTTTTTACGTGTTTACTTCGTCACGTTTATACTTTACGTGTTTACTTCGTCACGTTTATGATTTTTTTGCATTATTTTATACGTACTTCTGCTTTTGTTTCTACTTTATGCATGTTTTTTTGTCTTCACTTTTTTTAATGTTTATGTGCGTGTTTGCTTTGTTACGTTTTTTCGTGTTGCGTCTTTTTTATTGTTTACTTCCGTGTTTACTTGTTACTTATTTACGTTTTTTTATCTACATTCTTATACTGCATTCACACTCAAAATAAATCCAGGTTAAGCTAATCTTGATTATCAAATAATGCATTCTAATTGGTTGATTCGAGAATTCGAATGCATTTTATTGGTTGAAATTTAATCTGGATTAGACAAAGCTAGATTTACTGTGTCATTTTGAATGTGGTAATACATGTTTTCCTTTTACATTTTTAGATGTTTATGTCTTCTTTCGTATGTGTTAAAACATTTTCACTTTCAAGTGGTTACATTTTTATTCCTTTATATTTGTTTAATTTTTTACGAGTTTGCGTTTTTCCTTGTCAACATTTGTTTTACTTGTTTACGAATTTACGTGTTTACATCTTACATGTGTGTTTTTGCGTGTTTTGATTTTAACATGTTTGTGTTTTGACATTTTACGCGCTTACGTCTATGCGTTATTTTCCTTTTTTCCGCATAGGACTGCGTTAATTCAAGGCCTATCCCAGTTGGACCGTGCCCTTGCGATGCTACAACATTGCTCGTCCTTTGGAACGAAACGGTCGTAACTGCCGTATCAATGATCTTCATCTGACTACCCATAACGCAAGAATTCGTTCGTGGCATGTCATTCGTTCGTGGCGTATTCGTATGGTGTGCGTCGAATCATTTTGGGAACTAAACCCAGATTTAGAACAAGTGGACTTTGTCTTCCTAAAGCTATCCTTCTCGTGGAACGTTTCCTTGCGCAATTGAATGCGAATGAGAACGACTTTCGTCGAGATTATGATGAGCCAACTTAGGAAATGGTACTCCAAATCGTAAATTTTCCCAACAGACGGAACATGGAAGTTTTGCTTTGTTCCCAAACAGGAGACACGAGAGAAAGAAAGGGAGAATTGTGAAAGGTGAATTTCATTTTGTGGCTTTTAAATGTGAACCAAGGTTTTTGTTGCTGAATGAATTGTTAGACACCAAGATTGGTTTGATAATCGTTTGGTTGTGAACGAATGCGTAACATTACATTACATAGTAAATACTGCATGAAACGGAAGCCTGTTACAGATATATCCATCGTATAGATATTTATGAGCTTTAATTCAGATTTCCTCGTAATTTTCAGAACATAAGGTTAGGAAACATATGTTTTATAGACGTTCCTCATTTTCTAGATTTCTCAATCCCTCTACCAGTTTACAAGTTAATCTCTGGAAATTTTCGATCTTTTGGGCATGTTTCTTCCACTGCGATCAAACAACATGTCCATATTTTGATGTGATCTTATCAGGCTTTTAATTGACAATTAACCATGTCTTTGCCATTGTATATTCGTAATTTTTATCAAAGAACAGGACAAATTGTTTTCAGTATACACTACAATTTTCATATAACTCTGCTTTATTATATTATAAATAACAATTTTCCGAACCTCTGCGTAGTAAAACCCTCATATAAGAACCTTCAACTGTTAAAATCATGCAGGCTGAAACACCTGCATTCATTCTACTCATATTTCTATTAAAACTTTATTTAATTAATTTATTCAAGTCTTGATGAAATGAAATTAATTAATTAAAATCTGTGAAAACACTGTTGAAATATTAAAACTTTATTTTATTAATTTATTTAAGTCTTGATGAAATGAAATGAATTTATTCAAGTCTGTAAAAACACTGTTGAAATGATAATCGAATATAAAGAGTGACCCAAAAAATAACTATCCCAATTTGCTAGACTGTAGCTTGAAATCTACTAGACTAGAAATCTCAAATTGTATTCAAAGCGATATCCGAAGGGCAAACTTACAGTGTGTGATAACCTGTCAAAAAGTTAAATTAAAGTTGCCCTAATCCGTAATCTGATTAGAGTTATTTTGAAAAGAAAATAGACAGTATTCATTACCAGTTCATTTTTTGACATTAAAAACAACATCATTACTTGAATGTTTCTTTGGGAGTATAAAGTTTGAAAAGATTCACTGATCAAACTACCAAAGTCGATTTAGGAGAAAGCGAGTTGTCTTGATGTTAAAATGTGAACTGGAAACGAATGGTGGTTTTTTAATTGACTTAAAAGCTCGCGGATGAAGGTTATTTTATTTTCTTGTTTTGGCCATGTAAACGTGATTGTAGACGACTGGAAGATATTTCAAGCCCTAAGTTCGCCCTTCGGACATGTTTTTGTATACAATTTGAGATTTGTAGCCTTGCGGATTTGAAGCCACAGCCCTGCAAACGGGGATAGTTTTACTTTGGCCACCCGATATTTTATGTAAATTTGAGCACTTTCAATTCATCACCTTTGGGGCTATTAAGCTGAAATGTGTTTTTAAAACTTGAGAACTTGGTTAGATGGAATTTTATAAAGTAGGTTATTATTTAAAAAGTAGGTGCGGGTTCTTAATAGAGCACATGTTCTCGAATTTATGAATTGTTCTTTTTGAAGTTGTTTGTAAATTTTTGCTTTAAACTAAATTGCATCTGTTCTTCAAAATTGTTAAAGTTTTCAGGTTTGTGCAGTAAAATCCTTCGCAAAAAAATTGCTATTTGGTCTGAGACACCACAACACCGTACATGTTGTTTGTACATTTTAATGTTAGCATGGACCAGAGCAGCAGAAAATACTGAAACTTTATGGGATTTGTGTGAAAATATCTGGCTTTTTATTTATTTTTTTCTGACCCATTGATCGTATCCCGTTGCAATCCAGGATATAAGACCTGGGGTTCTATTTTTTCATTTCCACTTATTATTATCCACATGGTAGGTTGCCCTTCAACAAAGGTGTTGTGTTACAAGGGGCCCTCCCAAAACATACAACTCATTGCAAAGAGTTTGTAATAAATTTAGGAAATTGAAAATTGAAAATATAATTTCAAAGCCATTTTTGGGTTGACTTGCCCAAGTCTCAGTTTTGTGTAGTCCAAAAAAAAAACTCAAAAAAATTGAAGGAAAAAAGGAAGAAACTGAGACTTGGGCAAGTCAATTTTCGGGGGGCTTATAGCCGGGCAAAATCATATCATAATTTCAGGGCTTATGCAATGCCAAAGAAACTTTTGGGGGCTTATATTCAGGGCTTACATAATTTCAAGGACATTTTAGGGGGAAATATAACCGAAAAGGCTTATAACCGAAGACTTTTATCCAAGATTTGACGGTATTTGCAAAACAAAATAAATTGTATTTGTGATGGAAACAAATCAATAGGAAAATTGTACTGCCAAGTTTATCGAAGTGTTTTTACAAGTTATACCAAGGGTTGTATCAAATTCGTTTGTGGCCAGCAATTCAATAGAGAGGTTTGGATCCAGAATGAGTACGAGTACGACATAGAAAACAATTGAATTGAAAATTTAAATAATAAACTTGTTGTTGTTCCTATAGGGCATCAAAACGTTGTTTTTCAAATCTGCAACGTGAAATTGACTATTTTTCATCGTATTTTGGAAAGACAAGTTGAAGACTCAGAGAAGAAGATGAAATCGGCTTAATTATAGCGACAGTGAGAAGGCCTAATCTACGAAGAACCTTTGACATTGCGAAAATGGAATAATTGAATAATAGATAGAATAAAATAAAATTGCTGACTGAACTCACGAGCAGTTGCAAAAACCCATCATTGATTGTTTAGTGGTGCGCAAAATGCGAACATTGAGCCTCGATTTTCAGTGATGAAAATAATCCAATCACGAGAAAATTGTAATGTGCAGCGCTGTGATTGGAGGCACGAGACGTTTTGGAGGCCGCTTAAAAGCCGGCTAAACCCATTATGGCTAAACCATGCCACTTTTACAACTCGTTGTTGGTTTACTTTGCTGATCTGGCATGTTTTTTTTTAACGAACAATTTGATCAAGTCATTGTTTTCATTAAACTGGCTGGTTTTGTTCTATTGTATCAGTTTTACTGTTCTGATAAGTGAAGAATTAGCTGCAGTTATGTTGTGTTATGATGGAATTCTCTTGCTGTATTTACTGCATCCAGAAATGATATTTGTTTTAAGCTTTGTTTTGTTTTCATCTGATACCTAGGGGCGTAAGAAGGACACGCTTGTGAAGGGGAAGGCAGCAAAAACAAATGGAAAGACGTTAGGGTTTGAAAAACAGGCCTTCTTTTTCTAGGGATTTTGAGTGGGGGTCAAGCTATTGCTCTGGTGGAAAAAGGACAATAGCTTATTATTAAAAATAATTCATTCGCCCATCCTGCATTCGTGATCGTGATCGAAGCTTAGAATTCGTCGTATTTGCACAATTCCATTTTGAAGGGCCATGAGTAACGGGACACTTCCATTTGCTTGACCTTTTGTTATTTTTAGGCGACAAACAAAAGCAAAGCGGCTCCTTGGAGTCATCAAAGACATGTATTGTGTGATGTTGGCAGGAAAATTCTTTGAAATCGGTTTTGGTTGTCAATCTCGCTCGACTTTCCAAAGTCTATTGTTCATTTTTATTGTCGAAATTCAAAATTTGTGATGCCTAAATATCGCGCTAAGCGTAATTTCCACAGGGCAGAAATTTAATCTTTTTACACTTATGTACGCCCTGGTGGGCATTGGACCACCAGGGCCCGCAGGAAGCTGTATTCCCTATCTGGTTTGGTGCCACTTCTGACATGAACGATAATTTCGGGTCGAATTTCATTTCCTACATCGAGTAGTATAGAGCCACTTGACTCCAGATCATAAACAAACATGGCGGTAAATACAAATTACAAACGAACTGGTTGAATGCTCACTTGCTGCTTGCGACACACCACAAGTAACCAGCATACTTCTACGTTTAATGGCTGTCAGTTTTTAGTTTGTTAAATACAACAGTTATGCTATCAATTATACAAGAGAAAAAGGAGAAGTCAACAAGTGCTGAAAATTATTGAATCCTTTTCTTTCGGCTTCTCCGCGCGCTCCATGTGTCTGGAGGAGATTCCGACAATATTTATTTGTCTTGAAAAATGGAATCCGTTAAGTTTATTGACCCCTACACAATAAAGCAAGGACATGGCAGTCTTGGTTCTGGACCCAGAGAGCGTGCTTCTAGGTGCAGCTGTAATTACAGAACGAGCCCGAGCAGTCGTGGAACATGCTACACACGACTAAATAATGATCCTCCTCTTGTAGCTTATGACAAACAGCAGAACAGTCAAGCATATTGTGGGTAAGATCAAGACGTTTCTTATTATCAGTTTTTATCAAATACAAATTTAATTCTATCGTTAATTTTTAAATTTAATGCTTCTTGGGCAGACTTTGAGATGCCTCTTATTTTGTTGGTAACATCATGCATACCATATAAGAAATAAATATAAAAATAATTGATAATAAAACTTTTTAAAAAAGCCAAAAGGAGGTAAAACTGAATAACTCAATTGTGCAAACATCCCAACGAACATGCACCTTTTTATCTCTGTGATGCTTGGAAAACCAGGGTGCATTCCAAATATTTTGGATGCAAAAGGTCTGCCCACAAGGTTTTAACATATCACACCAACTCCAAAAAGGATCAATTAGGACTCCATGCAGTAGCACATTATGCCATTTCACCACACCAAGATGGCTTTCAAACATTGTATGCCACACCTAAATATAATCCTATTGTTGCACCTCGAGGATCTTCAGCACAAAATGCACCCTGGTTGGGAAACAAAAGATAAAATTTGATTTCAAAATAAATATTTCCCAACAGATTCATAATCTAACATGCAGGGAAAACAAACCTGTTTTATATCAACTCCGATTTGAAAATATGTATCTAATCAGTGTTACTTTTCTGATTTCTTTATCAGTAAAGTTATTAAATCAGCACTTCTTGTGCTGAATTTATGAAGACCTGAAGGTTGGTCTTTTACCGAGATGATAAAAAAGTATGCTTTAAATTACAGATAAAAGAAAATTAGCTCTCTGATATTTGCTAAAACAGGTTTTTGCTGAGGCTAATTTGTTAAGTGTTTTAGCTTCATTTGTTGTCAAATTTAACTTGCATTTAAATTGTCTATTTTTAAAAAGTATATTTTTTTCTTCTAAAACCCATTCAAATTTTACCTTTAGTGATGTGGCACCCCTTATTAGAGTTTTGAACAGAGAACCCAAAATTCAGAAAAGCATAAATAAAAGGCCAGCAGGCAGAAGACCATTTTCAGCGACTACTTGTACACAGAAAGATTTTCATCAACATCCTGTTCCTTTTTTTAATAATTTGGTAATATCAGGTATGCAAATAATATAAATTTTTGAAATTTGGAATTGTTAAAATTTATCTAAATATTTGAAAGTGCCAGTGTCGCACAAAACACTATTAAGTTGTCTCGAAATTTAAATTTTGATGGGAAATATTTCCTATTTTAAAGTTGTATCCTTAAATTTTCATGTTGTTGCATGTGCCTACTTTGGCACTGTCCACTTGGCCAATGTCAAAAACAAAAGTTGGAGGGAAGGACAGATAGTGAGGGCTCTTAGTGTTGAAATTGTGCATTTGGTGAGGAAAGCATAAAACTTGGTGAAGTTATGGATTTTAATATGCTGAACACGATTAGATCGGGACCCCCAGCTTAAAAATGCCCCCAAATGGTATTTTTAGACTAGGGTAATAGAGCCCAGTCCTCTCAACTAAAAAAACACATTTTAATACAATCCGTTAGCAATAGAAACGTGAAACTTACTTATTTTTAGATGGAAAACTTAAAAAAACTTACATATTTTTAGATGGAAAATACAATAAAATCTAGGTCTCATCGAAAAATTGCCTCCAAGTGTCATTTTTCGACTAGGGTACTCAAATCCTGGCATCTAAACCAACATTTGATTATTTAGTACCACCCATCAACAATACAAACATGAAAATTAGTCTTCTTGTATATTTTGACACGGAGAATACGATAAAATTGAGACC